>KZ107730.1:914-27949 GCA_000504365.2 Pseudocercospora pini-densiflorae CBS 125139 | reverse complement strand
CGTATACGATTAATAGGAAGCGATTAAACCTAGAATTAGACTTAATAGTAGTCTAATAGTTAGACTAGAAGCCGCTAGTAGACTAGACCTACAAGAACGCTTCCGCGGAGCTAGCTATTACTCCCTATAGTAGTTGTAGATTACTATAGGGGTTATAGAGCTAATAGCAGCTATTCTAGTTGTCCGTAGAGTCTTAAACGGATTAATAAGCTATCTGCCTCTATTCTTCTATATCTTTAACGCTAGTATAGAGCCTAGATCGTTAATCGATAGGCAACTATCTCTTATACCTCTAACCTACCGAGAGGCAATCTTAGGGTAGATCTTATAGTAATCTTCCGCTCTATCTAGACTGCTAAACTAGTACAACCTACCCTTGTTCTAGTAGTATCTATTCTTATACGGCTATCGCTTTACTAACTCGTATCGTTAATCGGATAGTAAGCTAACTAAAGCGGTATTGTTATCGTTAGCTTTAGCTTCCGAGCTATTAGATTAACCCTTAACTTCGGCTTAGCTCGTATATAGAGCGTCTAGTTATTACTAAGTAGCTGTTATACGAGGTCTAGTTTACTAGTTATAATAGCTCTACGAGGCTCTACCTATACTATAGACTAGCGGCTCTTTAATAGTTACTATCTTCTAGCGCTTAACTAACAACCTAAAGTCTAATCTAAGGCCCTTCTTACCTTAAGAGTACTAAGAATATAGTATATTATACGTACGTTAGAAATTACCCTTTTTAATACTAGTACTACGAAAGTAGTATTTAGTCTTAATCTTATCTACTAAGGCTACTATCTCTAAGCTAGCTAACTTCTAGTCGTCGTCGTTAGAGCTAGTTGCGAGCTAGTTAGTATACTAGTCGTAGATATCTTCGCTATAGGACTCGCTATTATTAGTTGTCTCGTAAGGATAGTACTTAGTCGATAGTAGTAACCGTAGATTAGCTAGATTAACTATTATCTACTATAATACGTACTCGAAGACCTCTCGCTCTTATTCTATAGCTTTATCTTCTTCTTTAGCTAATATATTATCGTCGTTATCTACTCTAGAAGGCTACGTTTACTAGGTCTTAGCTAGTAACTCGTCGTTAGTATTAGATCCTTTACTTAACTTAACGGTCGGCTCTCGCTAGCGCTTCTTAGTAGCTCGTTTAGTCGGTTGTTATATAGTAAGGGCTTCCTTCTTCTTCGAAGAGGGCTTCTACGGTCGCTTAGAAGCTCTTAGTATAGCGACGGCTCGTTAACAGCTTCCGAATTAGCCTCGTTCTTAACCTGGATCGTTACTAGAGGACCTAAGTAGATAGAGGTAAGAAAGGCTTTCGTTCCGTGCCTAGATCGCCACCAATTTTGTATAGTGCGAGTAGGTCTACGGAAAAACCGAGGGTACGTATAACTTCCGAGATCTCCGCAGTATAGCGCATCATTTTGAATACAGCAATAGTCCACCTGGCGTGCAGTCCACTCAACGCTTAATCTTCACAGACACCGCAAATGGCATTGCAATCGCAAGAAATGTCGCAGCATTTCTCAAAGTTCTCAACTCCGCTTTCCGGCATCGATGTCCCAAACCAGCAATGGCGGACCCTTCATTGCTCCAACGCCGAGAGCTTGGAGGTTCTGCATGTACCTATGTATGAGGGGCATCAAACATATATACATAAATACGACAACTCACTCTTACCGTGATCAACCAAGACAATTCATTACTGCAATTTCACGGACAATTCAGCCATCCACAATCTCATCATCATGTCCTCCACAACAACCTCAATCCTCGAACGCAAACCAACAAACATATCCATCACAACGAATCCCCAACACGACCTAAACGTCAACACTTCAGAGCCCATCCCATCTCCAGGTCCAAATGAATGTTTGGTTCATGTACGAGCTACAGGAATCTGTGGTTCAGACGTCCATTTCTGGAAAGAAGGAAAAATCGGTTCTTCCATAATAACCCAAGATTGCGGTCTAGGCCATGAAAGCGCAGGAGAAATAATCCAAGCTGGAAGTGAGGTTAAAGATTTGAAAGTTGGTAAGTCAATCTTCATCATCGTATTGTACAAATCCTCTTCCATCGTACATTTCATATTCATACATACAATTCATCTAACTCGCTTTCGCTTCGTAGGAGATCGCGTCGCCCTAGAATGCGGAATCCCATGTTCCAAACCTTCCTGCTCCGCCTGCCGAACAGGCCAATACCACGGCTGTCCCGATATAATCTTCTTCTCTTCACCTCCCGTCCATGGAACATTACGACGATATCATGTCCATCCTGCAGCATGGTTACATAAACTTCCCGACTCGATATCCTTCGAAGAAGGTGCACTTTTGGAACCTTTGTCTGTAGCTTTAGCCGGGATCGAGAGATCTGGATTGAGAATGGGAGATCCGCTTGTGATTTGTGGTGCGGGACCGATTGGGATGGTGAGTCTGCTGAGTGCTCATGCGGCGGGTGCTGCGCCGATTGTGATAACGGATTTGGATGAGAGTCGATTGAAGATGGCGAAGGAGCTGGTTCCGAGGGTGAGGACTGT
Organism: Pseudocercospora pini-densiflorae CBS 125139; assembly: GCA_000504365.2. Taxonomy (NCBI): domain Eukaryota; kingdom Fungi; phylum Ascomycota; class Dothideomycetes; order Mycosphaerellales; family Mycosphaerellaceae; genus Pseudocercospora; species Pseudocercospora pini-densiflorae. Next base: position 25,401 of record KZ107730.1, on the reverse strand, counting down.
GCTTGTTAAGAGGGAGGAGAGTCCGGAGGAGATTGCGAGGAATGTTAAAGAGGCTCTGGGGCAGGAGGCGAAGTTGGTGATTGAGTGTACGGGTGTACAGTCGAGTATTTGGTCGGGGATTTACGTGAGTATACATCGCCGACGTCGTCCTCGAAGATAATGCTGATCGGTATCACCAGGCCGCAAGATTCGGAGGCACAGTTTTCATAATCGGGGTCGGAAAAGATAAACAGGAGATCCCGTTCATGCACGCCTCATTCCGAGAAATCGACATCAGGTTTCAATTCCGGTAAGTGCATCACAGCTTGAAAGTTGCATCCTCAGTTGAAACAAGGTGTGGCTGACACAGGGATGTGCGCAGTTATCGCGAGACGTACCCCAAAGCGATCATGCTTGTCTCAGAAGGCCTGATCAATCTCAAGCCGCTGGTCACCCATCGCTATACTCTGGAGCAAGCACAAGAGGCCTTTACGACCGCTTCAACTCCTTCGGCGAAGGCAGTGAAAGTGCAGCTTCTTGATGAGTAGTAGCGGAACAGAGCTGTGGTGTTGCGTGCTCGATTCGTGCACGACCTTCCCGATCAGCCGCCCATAGTCATTTATCATCTTCGTCATCATTAACCAGGTCCGATATTCTAATTTTGCTTCTTACTCCTGGCATTTCATGAGGTGCCCAGCGTTCGATTGCGCCGACACTCTGCTTGAGTGTGAAATTGGGATTCGTTTCGTCGTCTTCCAGCATGCGTGGAGTGCCGCTTCCTACAGCCATGATTCGGTCCGACCATCTCATGAGCCGTTTGACCAGTTCCGGAAATTCCAGTGCTTTCATGCCGCCTCGCATTTCAATCATTCGCTTTTGTGCAGGCCGATGTACATGACTTGACGCATATTTGTCGCCATACATGTGTTCGTGAAGAGCAATTCGTCCGACTGCTAGTATGAGAGCGTCCGAGCAGGATCTACTAGGATCGCCTAGCGCATCATTGATCGCTTTGATGGCTTCTTGCCTTAGCCAGTACATTATTTCAGGCCGCATAGAGCCAAGTCTTATCATATCGCCAGATCCGAATAGTAATCTCACATAGAACAGCGCCGGGTCAGATAACGAATTCTGCGTCATAAACCATTCCCACTTGACACCCTGGTCGTCGGAGATTTTCAGCGCAGGCCAGCCTCGTGGTGCATATACAGTCATCATATGGTGGAGGATAAGGTCAAACCAAGGCTGGTACTGAACAGGATAGAGATTGAAAGGGTCAATCCTCCCTCTTGAGGGACTCGGACCTGGTGAACTTGGTGGTGTGATCATCGCCATGTCGCCGCTGAACTCCAGAGGTTTCTCTGAGCCGTCTGCCATCCGTTTACTTCGAGCAGGCACAACAGCATCTGAACTTGATACGGCGCCAAGTGGTGTATTGGCAAGTCGTCGCTTCGATCGACATTGCTGACACTGACACGGAACACTCGGATTGTCGAGATGATGATCGCCAGCTTTCGCCTTTAGACGAGCGAAGGCTTTTCGATAAAGCTCTAATGATGACCCAATGAGTTCAGATCGCTTTTCGATGGCAGTGCTGAGAAGATTGGAAATGTCTCCGGCGTTCGAGGTCAAGGACGGTACATAGATCTGAGCCTGCGGATTGAGAGTACTGGAGGTTGTCGCTGCTGTAGACTTCGAAGACGGTCCAGCTGCTGGTTCAGGTCGAGGTGGGCCGTATATCCTAGGTCGTTTCGCGACACTCGAAGATCCATTGCTGGCTGTCCTGTTAGTCGGTGGCGATGGCTGCTTCGCTTGTCCTGGAGATCTGCGCTTCGGCTGCTGTTGCTGGCCCGGCTCGTCTACGAGGAAAGCGCCCTGACCGCTTCCTGAACTTTCAAGCTGTTCGAAGATCTTCTTTCGCCTTTCCGGCCATGATTTGAGTGCAGCGACCGAACGCACGCGCTTCTTGTTGGCAGCATTTGACGCGTCATTCGGATCACTGGTAGTAACAATGAAGTCCTAGGCTTGCAATCAGGGCATAGTTCAGGGTAGCTCTGTGCAGGAACACGGAGTCAGATCACTCACAATCTGCTTCTTCTTGGGCGGCTTCTTGGTGGTGGCGTCGCTCATCTCGCATCAGTCAGCAGGATCGGAGTACTGCCCTTGAAGACAAGACAACCGAGTAGCATCTTTTTCGAAAAAGAGAGATCTGATGTGAAGATGAGCAAGGCCTTGGTAAGTTCGCTCTCTCGCTGGTGATTGCCGCTAGGATATCGGATGGTCAAGGCACACAGCTGGGGTCTTTGAGATGGGCATGTCCGTCTAGTACAAGGTGTTGTCATTGGTTATTTACCGATACCCTTGTCAGACCGCGCTATGGAACCGCATACCGAGAGCTTAAAGGGATGGAGGCAAATCAAAGACGGCGATAGATTTCGCACATGAAACCTCACGTCAAGTTCCTGCTTCCGTCCTCCTGCATCGACTACACCTGTACCTGTTCTGCTCGACCTCTCGTTGTCAAGATCCATCACATTTGACCTCGGGAACTACTGTTCGCTACACACGCCAAGCCGAATCCCGACTAGAACAAGCGGCCCAGGATTCCGTCCGAATGCCCATGTCTAGAACTCCCGCCCGCAGACGAACGGTATAATTTCGTGTGGGGACATTTCGTCTTCACAATGATCAGCTGCTATCTATCGGAAGATCATAGATTGGCAATGCCGCTGTTGCCGCGAGACGATCGCGGTGAGAACTGCGGCAGACTATACAAGTAGCGAATGATTTTCTGACAGATGCTATGGCATATGTCAAGGCCACTCTCTAGGTACTGAACGTATCACAGAAACTTCGTGTATCGCTCATCATACCAGTACGCTGGCATTTCCCTCCACATCGTAGCATCATTCGCCAGCAAGAAATTGCATTTAAAAGGTCGCCATGTGCATTTCTCGTCAAGCCCATTCGAAACCGCGGCCATGCCCTTGGTTGAGATTGACATGGTGGAGATCTGCCCTTGTGCGACCTTCAAGAAGCGCATCCTCGGAAATCTCCATAGTTCGCATCATGTACGAGCGGACAAGATGACGATGGGGATAGATCTTGTGCCACAAAAGACGGGTTTCATCTTCATTTCTTGGCCCTGACCTCAGGAACTATCCACCAATCGTGATGTCTCTTTGCTCCTGGTGGCTGGATAACGACTTCGGCGTACCTGCTCAGACTTACGGGACCAGAGGAGTTGTGCTCGTTGACATTGTGGCTCGCACGAATCTGGTCGAGTCGTGCCAATGTGGTACTCACCGCTATGCATACCACAAACAGTGGCTTGAGTTGTTTCTTCCCTTCCTCATCGGGCGAAGCTTTGAGCGTTTCCAGACATCTCTTGGCCTCTGCGACAGATTTGGTGATTGCAGTTTTGGTGCTGTCAAAAGAGATATGTGAGCTCCTACCAGTAGCGGACGCATAGAGCTTGTCTGCTCCTGGTATCACATCGGTCTGCATGCCGAGAAATGGCTTCATTCTCGCCTCATATTGCTCCTCGAGCTTGAAGTAAGTCTTGTGATCGCGCCGATCAATGAGCTCGCAGTGTTGTAGGTATTTGTACAGCAAATGCAGAGCTTCGGCAAGCAGTTGCGTCGCAGTACATAGCGCTATTTCGCGCTCTTTCCAGGCCTGAGACGCCTTCATTCGAGCACGGAAGTTCGGCTGATAGCTTTCTGCTCCGGGCCAAACATGAAGCTGATACTGTATCGCCTCAAGGTGCATTCTCCGCCTCTCCGCAAACCATCCGAGCAGTCCGTACATGATCCCGAGCTCATCAGGTTGAAAGATGTCGGTTTCGAATCCCACCTGAACAGTCCACTCGCAGATTTGCAGCTTCTGGAGCTTGGTCCATAGTGCAAGCGGACCTAAAGAAGCATTGCCACATCGGAAGGAGCGTGATGCTAGGCAATTGAGCTCTTCGTCGAACTCCTTAGCTTTCGACTCCAATTCGTCCCACAGTATCGTGGCCTGAGTGAGCATCCGTCTCATACGTGATCGATTCTGGCAGACCATTCTATAGAGGTTGATGTAATCACCCAATGCCTGCGACATGAAGTCCAAGAGGATTCTTGATGTTTTGTGCCGCTTATCGGTTGGCATCTCTATGGAAAATGAATCTTTTTCGGCGATCCAGTCGCCAGGAAGCACTTTCTCGCGGATATCTGCAAGCAGAAGTTCCGTGGCGCCGCCATCATAGTCGCCGCCTTCTTCCCAGGTTAAGCTCTCCTGCATCTTGGCTCGCGCTAATGTGACAGGTTCAGGCATCCGGTAGCCAAAGCTCCAAGTAGATCGAAGGAGACTGATGGGATGTCTCACGAAGTCGCTGCAGCTCAGTTGCTGTGCTGCAATCACATCGTCACACATCTGAAGCCACTGGTCAAGAGCATCTTCCAAAGCCAGTTTTGGCATCGGCCGAGGAGGAGTACTCGTGGCCAATTGTCGTTGGACCTTGTCTGAGAATGCTTCGTAACACTCTTCGTTTGACTGCGATTGCAGCTTGAGATTCACTAATTCGACTCTGAGCCTTGCCCAGTAATCCTGAGCAAGTGGTAAAGGTTCATCGAAGCAGAACAGCATCTCCTTCCGTATTGACAGGCGAAGTGTTATTTGCTCGATCGCAGCGCGGTCTAAATCGGATTTTTCAAGCCATGTCATCGCATCAATTAGCATCGTCAAGGCTTCTTGTGGTCCCAACTGAATGCAGAGTTCGCGTCCGAAAAGAGAGGTGACGAAATCCTCTTCCTCAAAGTAGATTTGGCTCTGAATGCATCTCAAGGCAAGGTCACAGCATTTCAAAACAGCTATGCAGTATGCATGAAGTACTGTATGTACTAAAGGTTGCTTGTGTCCAACACTGTGGCCGAAGTCGAATGGATATGGGTTTCTATCGGAGTTAGCTTCGCATTGGAAAGGCCTTAGGTCCAACCATGCGATTTCTGAGAACAGCCTGGGGAGACATTGGCATAGACTTCATGACGCACCTGTTCTCTGGGTCTATCAATCGAAAAATGTGTAGTGACGTGAACACATTTTGAGAAAGTGGATATCCTGCATGGAAAAGCATCTCGAGTCGCAGAAGCTCGTCCATGATCCAGATGACTTGCTTCGGGGAAAGGTCATGAGATGGATCAAAGTCTGCCTCGAACGTATCACCAGGTGGCACGTAGCCACTGTCCATCTTGTTGTCCATGATCTAGAAAAGTGCTTCAGCGAGATATTTGCAATGTTGACATCGCCGACCATACCTCAAGCGCCCCAACCGCTTCGAAGAGGGTGAAGTACTCATCTTTGATGAGCTCTCCAGGTCGCAGCCGCTTGCTTGCATCGAGAAACTGGTCTGTAATGTCTAGAGTGCGTCTTTGAGGGATGTGCTGTTGTCGCTCTTGCTTCATTTGATTTGCTTCTTGGAGTATTCGAGTGGCTGCATCTGTCGAGCTTGAGGCGCCTTCGCTGATGCCATTCTGCCTTTCTGACATAGTCGTCTTTAGAGAGTATGTTTCTGCGCAGGGGTTGGGGCATAGATGCCCGCAGGCCACTTTATTGTGTCGTTATGGTTGCGACAAAAACAAAATTTAAAGGTGAGGAAACGTCAGATAAACGCACTCACAGCGCCATGCATCGAGACATTATTGCTACGCAACTTGAAATGATAGGCATTCACAAGAAGCAGTGCTTTGCCGTTGAGGCGAATTATGTTGCGCGCAAAGAATGAATGAAGGAAAGTTGAGGTTGACGAGCATGAATCTCCGCATCAAAAAAGCTGAGCTTTGGCCTCTGCTACGTGCTGCTGTGATTGCTTGGAAAGGCTCTATATATACATTGTCACAGGCAGCTTCCAGCACATAATCAAGTGCTCTCTATGCTTAGCAACTGTTCTTGTGCCTTTGCACCCGTTTCCAGTCACAATTGTTCGCATCTCCTTTCCATCCCATCCCAGCTGCGTGCCCTCGGCTCATCTTCTACGAAGCTTGTTGACCAGCCTGCTGTGACATAGCCTCCTGGTTTGCGGTCTCAAGAGATCGGACTTCTTGCTGCTTGCCGTTCTATAGCACAAACTGTCAGTTGTGTTCTTGTAAGAGCACTTTGTCCCGATCCAAGGGCTGTATTCCTCCTCATCCATTCATTGTACGCACCTCCCACTTGGCGAACCTCAGGTCCATCTCTCCTCTTCTCTCAGCAACAATTCGCTTGTCCTCCTTCAACGAGCGACGGACAACGCGCGAAGCGACCGCAAGGTAGCGGTTGTAGCTGTGATGATGGTATGTTAGTATCCCAACCAATCTCTCCGTACCGCGCGCCGAGAACGTCAATGCCGATCTCAAACGTACGTGATGCCTGCTGCTTTCCACGCGAATGCCATTGTGTCGATCTGGGGATTTGTGTCTGTTCTGGTGTGGTGTCGAGATGCTGCGAGTGCTTGAGACTCAAGGTGCAGCTTTCGATGTTCTGGTTCGCTTCCGACATCCGACGAAAGTCAATGCACGGCACGTGATCATTGATTAAGAGATGGAAAACATGATGCACAAATGAACATTGAGCGCTTGTATTGGTACAGCTCACTATTGCGCCTGATCTCACAAAGTGACCTCTATAATATTGGGATATTTACACACGCAGACCAATCTCCTCGGCATAGGGCAGCTCGTAAAGGTCACCAACTGCACTGACGGATGCCTTGTTTTCAAGCGCCTCCTTCGCGACCTGCTGCACCTTCTCTGCTGTCACGCCGTCAACTGCAGATGCAACGCTGTCAATCTGGTATGGCTTGCCATCGCGGACAAGGCCTGCACCAGTGTATTCAATGCCGGCGTGTGTGGTTTGACCAAACTCAAGCTCCTTGAATTTGGCAAGAGCCTTGGCCTTTTGGAAGTCCTCTGAGCTGATGCCGGAAGCGATGCTCTTCAAAGCCTCGACGGCCTTTGGTGCGACGGCGTTGATATCCTTGGCAGAACCGTTGAAGCTGATGGTGAGGAGGCCGGCGTCGGTATAGATGTGCGACTTGGTAGAAACAGAGAGCTGAGGAGTGTCGGCCTTGGCCTTGGCAAGCAAGGAGAATCCAGGACTCCACTTGATGCTAGTCTCACCACCAAGCAGAGCGGCGAGAACGGCCACTTCTGGCTTGTAGAAAGAACCGGTGGCAGAGCTTGAGCCAGGGAAACCAAGAATGAGAGAATTGCCAGAAGCGTGTGCGATGCGCTCCTCACCGCCGTAGTACTTGGCTTGCTCGGACTTGAGCTCGACAGCAGGCGATGCTGGGATATCTTCGCTGAAGAATTGGCCGACCCACTTAGTGAACTCGCTGTGCTCAACGCCATTTCCTACGATGGCGAAGTTTGGCTTTGCGTAGGCTGAAGCAGCGAATTCGGCAAGGGTCTGCTCGTCGACGTACTTCTTGAAGGGAATAGTGGAGACTGGGTGGAGAGGCGCACCAAGACCGCGGTGGAAGGCGAGGCCGTGAACGCTGTCCCCAGCCAGAGAGAGGGTGTTTCCGAGATGCTTCTTCATGCCCATCTCCATGAGCGGTTGGATCTCCTCGTGAATCACATGTGCTATTCAGCATTAGTGACAACTTCATTTTCCCGTCCATGCTACACCAATCTTACGCTCAATCTTGGACATGCTTGCGACTTCTGCGAGGAGTTCGAGGAAATAAGGAAGATCATCGCGAAGGAACTTGGCTCCAACAACGAGGTTTTCGCGGGTGTGGTAGCTTTGAAGCTCAGCGCCGAGCAGTTCAGACTCGCGTTGTAGCCGTAGCGTCGATCGTCGTGCGGTGCTCTATATTTCGCATTTCCATTAGACCCATGCCTCCTGCTTCCGGGCTGCCATCTCCCTCACCTTAAACGCGTAGCGGTCCAATGCTTCTGAGAGACCGGGCCATGTCTCGTATCTCGTACCGGCTTTCGCGACGATAGCTACAGTCGAGACGGGACCGGCTTGATCTCTGCTCGCGATCTTGATGCCATTGGAGTCCGCTTGCTGGTATTGAAAAGTTCCTGACGCAGCAGCATAGCCTCTGGATTGTTGTGAAGCCTGGCGGATAGCCCGCTGAGCCTGCCGAGCAATGGCAGAGCGAGCAATCATGATGTGTCGGTAATCCCTCGCGGGTGGGCGGTTCAATGGCACTCAATGGGAGGATCGCAGTGCTCGAAGTCTCATCGAGCGAGCGAGCTTGTGATGCTGGAAGATTGAATGTAATGGGTGCAGCCGATTGGTTGACGGCATGGAGTGAGGACGCAACGGGCCACCGCCGAAGTGAGAGGCGCTTGTGAGAATGTGAGTCGGACACTCGCTGAAGTACTTTGCTCACGAGCTGCGATTCAAAGACCGCAAGACCTCGATTACTACATCTCGCGAGAACAACTCACGAGTCGGCTCCATGAAACGTCGACGGTAGCAATACGCCAACTCTTGACGACGTGAGAGGTCTCAAGAGTTCCTAACACACATTGCATTATGGCACAGGTATATCTCGCTATCATCTCTCGCAGATCTGAAAATGCTCTGGCCTGGCGCCGCAAGCCACCCATGGCATGCAGAGCAGTGGAATGCGACCAAAGTAATAGCGACTGACATTGCGTGCCACACAGCGACTACAAGAACTCTGCGCACTGCTCGTCGAAGAGTCGTGCGGCCATCTCTCTTCTGTATGCACCTTGTCGTCGCCCGCGCAGCCATACATCCAGTCCCGCGCTAACCACACCGCAAGCAAATCTTCCTGGCCCTCGCAGACAACGGACGTCTCACTCGACTCCAGCTGCAACAGACCCTACGAATACCCGCTCGACAACTGAGACACAGCCTCGCCATTCTGATCCAGCAGCACCTCATCCTCCACAACACCACCGAAGACGGCCTTACCTTCTACCACGTCGATTGGCGCAATGCCTACTACCTCGTTCGCTCCAACTCTATCATCTCTCTGACCCGCGACCGATATGGTGAGAGCGCTGCCAGAATTGTTACCAGTCTGATTCAGCTTGGACATGCGCGTGTCGGCGATCTTGCTCAGGCCTTCGATCTTACATCGAAGCGGGACAGCGGGGTCGATTCGTGTAACGAACATGTAAATTGCGAGAATCTAGTCAATGGCACGCATGGTCACGGTAGCGGCAAGATCAACACGCTCGGACAGTTTCACACTGCGCTTCGCACTTTGCTGAAGGCAGGCTTTCTGAAGAAGATCAGCAAGCGGTCGTACCTGCCAGCTGCGGACCTTGAAGCCGAGATCGAGGAACTTGTCATCCAGGAGCAATTTCCCGACCGCAAAATCACTGGCCCTAAGAAGCAAGCAGAGTTCAAGCTTGCTGTCAACACTCTCAAGCGCAAATGGCGAGAAGCAAACGATTACTCCGACCATCGTGACCTTGCATCCAGCGGTAGCATCAGACGTCCAGGCAACCAATCCGCTAAGCGCGTCAAGTTGAATGGCTCACTGTCCAATGGTATCGCACATCACGATGATTCGGATGCAGATAATTCCGCACCTAAGCTCCCGGTACTGTGTTGTGGTTTCCCAGCGCAGGGCTCCGTTGCTGACACTGTGTAGAATGAGATGGTCTTGAGAGTAAATTTTGCGCAGTTCGATCTAGCGTTGCGTAGCAAGCGGCTGGAGGACCTTGCTGAACCATATCTCGGAGGCGTGACTGCTGCTGTCTATGCGGCACTGCTGCAAGCGCTTGAGGGTAAGTTGAAAGCTCGCGATGATGACGTAAAAGAAAACCGCGAGGACGAAGATGAAGACGACCATCAGCCATCCGCATCAGTGGGTGAAATAGCTGAGGTTCTTGACCCGACCGTTGAGTTGACCCTCGGAGTTGTCGGCGCGGCGGACGAGTATCAACTATCCAATGGCGACAGCAAAAAGGCAAAGAAGCTCGTACCTGACACAGACTTTGGCAACATCGGCATCAAGATGGAGGTAGACGACGATGACCATCCCGTTGTCGGCTTCTCATCATATCATGCCCGAGCGCAGAAGCTCGCACTCATCGAAGAGCATCTCAAACTGCTACATGAACATCCGAAGACCTTCTGCGTACCCACTAGAGGTGCTGGAGGCGGTGAGTGGCGCGTACACTTTTCAGCACTCACGGACAATCTCATCCAGGCCGATGTCGATATGACGGTAATGGCGCGGTTCGGGAAGGTGCACACGCGGTTCATACGATTGCTTCGGGAGCGAGGTCGTTTAGACGAGAAGCAAGTTGCTTCATTCTCGATGATGCGCCTCAAGGACGTCCGCGCCATCCTCACTGAGCTCAAATTCGCGGGCCTGGTCGAAGGCCAAGAAGTGCCAAAGGACAACACGCGGCAGCCCACGCGGTCGCTGTATCTCTGGTTCCACGACCAAGACCGTGTTGCAGGCAAAATTCTTCAGGAAACCTACCAAGCCATGTCGCGGACTTTGCAACGCCTCAAGGTTGAGCGCGATGGCTACAAGAACGTCATCGAGAAGGCCGAAATGATGGATATGAAGCAAGAAGCATTGGCACAAAACGAACGCGAAGCACTCATGCAGTGGCGAGAAATCGAAGAAAAGCTTTTGACTCAACTAGAGCGGATGGACGATGTCGTGGCGTTATTGCGCGATTTCTCTGGGAAGGATACCTCTTTGGTTTCGTAATACCAAGTTTTGGATTTATTATGGGATGGAAATGGGGCGGACCGATTGCATATATGCTTGTGCATTGCGAAGGCGTTCTGAATTGAGCGAGGTCATCCCTCTGCTCTTCACGCTTGCATTTCTTCGGCGTTGTTCAAAAAAATTGGGACGCGATACGAGACCTTGAATGGGCTACGAAATTTCCGACTCTCTGGGATGGAACCATGTGGCTGATACTTCTTTTCATATCGGCCGCTGAGGCTTGAGATACTAAGGTCTTTGCCCATGGGCTGGCCGCATTATACAGTGAATGCAAATATCACTATTGTACATGCACGTCCTCAACTGGACTTGGACCTCTCGTGACTAGATCAATGCCATCTCAATACCATATGCACAGCATCTCGCTATAATCCAGCACCCTTGGCCGCATCTCCCTTCTTGCTCGACCCGATCTCGTCGGATGCCATCGGCTCATCGTCCCAGCCATCCTTCCGTGCCTCAATTCTCCGAGCACTTAACACGAATCTCTCCTTCATGCTCTCAATGTCATCCTTCTGAGGAGACGCATCGAGGGTGCCATGCCTGCGCTCCTGCTCTTCGGCAAACATCTGGAGGACTTCCTTGGCGTCAGATAAGAATGCTTTTGCGTCTGGGATCTCGTCGACCAGATCGGCAAGAATGACATTGCATTGGACTCGCATCCATAAGGGCATGTGAGCTTCTTGGAGGAGTTCTTTGAAGGCTTCTTCTGCGATGTAGGCGTTTTGAGGTTGCTTGAGTAGGGCGCGCGTTTCGGCGAATCTGGTTTGATACCATTGCTCGCGATTGGTGAGAGGTCTGGCGTAGTCTTCGCGTTGGGCGCTGGATGACATGTTGAGGCACTGCGAATTAGACTGTGGTGTCGGCACTGTTGTTGAGGAAGTGTATTTGAAGAAATGCGAGGTGGCGACTGAGTGACTGAGGAAGCGATCAACGCTATGGAGAAATGAAGTCCCATGGGATTGAAGTGAGATCGGATCCGCTTCAGTGAAGCACAAGAATTGCACTTGCGGCAAGAGCGTTTGCATGTGCCGCCCTTATGCAGCAAGCTTGTACTGATCAATGCGCGTATTTTACAGTCACCAAAACATCGACCGATTGCAACGAGAATCATCAGCAGCACATCAACATCAACCATGACGACCAGCCCGACGCTCAGCGACCTCGTCGCAGCCTTACCGCAAGAGCTATTCGACCAAATCTACGAAGTGACCTTCACAGTCGATGCAGCCACCATTACCATCGACTCGACCTACAGCCCTCCAAACATTCTTCAAGTCAATCAGGACACGCGCACTCGAACCACGGCTCAGTACTACACCACCTGCACGTTCGAGGGCCCAGTCCAGACTCTAGCTCGCTGGTCATCATGCCTTGCCGAAGCAGAGCGCGAACTCGTTGAATATTATTTTCGTTGCCAAATTGTTCGGGAGGACTTCACTGCGCGCCCGCAGCTTATGGTAAGGTCACGAACGCCGATTGGTAGACGACATGCTGACTTTAGTGAAGCTTGCTGGCCTGAAGGCACTGTTTCCTTCAAATCCTGATCATCACCTTTTCGGCCGGAAGCAGACTTGGGACCTTGATCGCAAGGTCATCTTGGGGTATTGTGTTCTTGATGGTCTTCCGTGGAGACGGTATCGCTGACTATGATGCAGACCCAGACCCGGTTTGAAGGCGCAAGGCATATGATTTTAGGTTAACATCGGAGACCACGACTCCCTTCGAGAGACACCAGGCGCTTGGCTCCCGCTTCGAACAGGGGCGACGGGATGCACTGATCACATTCATTGTGTCGGAAGTGGAAAGTTTGACTGGAAAGCGACGTGATCGTACTGCAACTCGATGAGATTCCTATAGTACACAAGATGACCAAAACCTATACTCCACCAACGCCTCTTCGCTCTCATCAGATGGCTCTGCCAGCAGTAGCCATTGTCAATTAAATGTTTGCATATTGCGTGAAGCATTACTCATGAACAGTAATATTACACGTAGTTCTATGACGATCAGTCAGCAACGACGATGACGATCAGGCTGCGAGGCCAACTCACAGTATACAGATTTCAGACCAGCTCAGTCGAAGCTTAATCTTTGCAAAATTGTCGAGCCCACTTTCTAGGCTCGGCCGGCAGCTCGTGCACTGTATGCAGCACTCATACCAGCTGAGGCATTATACAGGGCGTTACCGAAGATCGTAGCTGGGTTAGGGCTCTGCTTCTCGTCAGGAGGTAATCAACAACATCAGGTTGAATGAGACTTACACCATAGCTTATCCTATGACTTCCATACATCGTCGCAGAACCATAGTTCCCATCGTCTGCAGGAGTGCTTCGGCCGAAACTATCTCTCCTCCTGGGCGTACTTTGCTGGACATGAGCATCGACGGAAGGCATAGCTCCGTTAGTATAGACTGACGTGGAGTTGTTCTCGTTGGAAGATGTCTGGTTGTGATTATAGTTGTAGTTCCATTGTCTCTTCCTGTCCACGGCGGCTTTGGAAGCCCAGTCCATTGGCGAGACGCCAGTCTGGTTGCGATATTGGTCGTCACGTTGTGATTGGGCACTCTGGACGTTGATCTGCGAGGGCTTCGGGCGGTTCTGCGAACGAGACCTTGGTTTGCTCTGCGATCGAGGTGGGGCTCGTAAGCTACTTTCGGACCGGGACCGTCGCTTACTGCTTTTGTCGGTCTGGTACTCGTGCTCAGGTGCCATTCGTGGCATCTTACTTATGCTGTTGCCGTCAATGCGAGTGACTTGGCTTGGGTCGAGCTGTCTACTGTGTCGCTTCAGGTCCGGGCTCGTCTGGGCTTCCGAATCGGCGTAGACAGGCTTGTTGGCCTTCGTAGTCTTCTCGGTACTGTTCATGTCCGCCACAGATCTGCGCTTTGCAATACGGGACTCGGCCGTGGTGTTGTTGACCGTTCCCGGTACTTTGGCGGTCCTTCTGTCTCCAGATTGACCATTCTCTTTCGACTTCTTTTCCTGAACAGGTCGTGCAGCTTGAGGTTTGTAACCGTCAGAGTCACTGCTTATTGGTGACATTGGAGGTGGACTCGGGGACGCAGCACGATCGACATATCCGCTGGTTTGTTGCTGTGCTCTCAGATCGCCATGAGACTGCTTCTTAGCCATGGCAGCTTGGGCCTGCTCCATTCTCAACCTCTCTCGGGACTTCTTGCTCGCCAGTGCCTTGGCCATGTTCTCTGAGATCTTCGTCTTGGTGTTCGGACTCCGTTGAGCGTGAGTGCCAAGCCTGGACATCGAGTTTGGTGCGAGCTGTTCCACGCCCCAAGCTTTACGAGTTGCGATAAGCGGAGACTCTGGTGGCTTCTTGATGAGAGGAGAGTTGGGCGGAAGTTCTACCCAACGACTGCCGTTCGGGTCTGGGCCAGAGTCAGGGCGGGTAGTCGTGTTTCCATTGCCAGATCTGGCCTGTTGACTGTTCTGTTGAGAGTATGTCGTCTGCTGTCCTGATTGCAAGGATCCAATTTCGGTCGCTGTCTGGTAGGAAAACTCGCGGTTGAGTGCACCTGCAGGCTCGGAAATGGCATGATATGGTTCCTCATTATATGCCTCAGGTAAAGTCGAATACTGCTGTGCTATCTTCAAGTTGCCATTTTCACGATCAGAGCGTCCTCGTTGAGACGACAAGGAATCATAGCTGGCCTGCTCCTTGATCTGGCGACGGTAGTCTAATGAAGGCCTGGCGTTTCTTGAGCCGCTCCGCTGTCTTTCGGCAGACTTCGAGCTATTGCTTGGTCGACCGCGAGACCTTGGCTTTGGAGGTGTGCAAGTAGCAGTATTCTGCTGCTTTCGATTGTTTTCCTGTTCTTGTTGCTTATTCTTCTTGTTCTTCTTCGGAAACAGCTCTATCTTGATGGCAGAATTGTTGAATAGTTGCATGATTGTGAGGTGTCTGGCGACTTCCGGTAGCGTTGCATAGGATTCTAGAACAGAAGAGCAGCGCCGTTTGACTATCAGTACCTACCTCACTGTTATCTACGAGTCGTGTTGCTGCCGGCAACGAGTTCTCGTCGATCTACTTCGCCATCAACGGTGCATGAAGAGTAACGCCCAAATCCTCGGATGACGACAAGTAGGCGATATGAAACGTGTGCTATGAACTCTACCGAGCCCAAGGCAAGCACCAAAAGTGGTAGGATGCGCAATATGCCTACGCGAGGCATGGTTACTGACTCGAAATGTAGAGCAGAAGAGAGTGAGGTCATGCTCGGCATGTTCCGCCCTGAAATTCACGCTTCATGGTTCGTCGGAGGTGAGACAGACCAAAGCAAAATCCTCGATTGAAGCACACCCGGATGCACGCTCGCATGTCGGAGCCCAGAGCTTGATATCGAAGTCCAATGGAACCGGTAAAGGTTGACGCCTCATTGAATCCAAGGCTGCTGTGAGAGGACGGCAGATGCTCGCCGACCGATGGCTCAACATTCGAAGGAAGCAGCACGGATCGCGGTAAACTGCGAGAGTAAGCATGCTGGTAGTATATTGCCAGCATTGCTATATGTGCCTTGCTGTAGGCGTTCTATCGTGTGTGGCAGCTGACAGACAGGCACGATCGAGCGGTGCGCCGCGCTACGCATCTTCATCAGGCCATCGAGCTGGCTCGGGCTTCTACGCGCACTTCCTGGTCCTATTGCGTCTGGAATGGCGTAGCTCTGCGAAAGATCGCTCGCCTTGAGAACGGTGCGGGTTACATAGCAAGAGGTTGTGATGATGAGCATCTGGTACACAGGGAGGACTTGGAACAAGCACTGCAGACGTGCAGACAACATCTAGGAATAATCATGATGTCACTTTACCCAATGGTCGGAAAGTGGAAATGGACACCTTGAACACTACCAAGCTCATGGGAGGAAGCAATATCAACACTTGAAGCTTAAGATACTGGATCAGAGATGCCATCCGATACCCAACCGCATCCCGACCAACGAGGCGTGGAGCCTCACTCCGATAGACCTCGGAATGTGAATAACGATGTCGACTATGCACCAAACCAAGAGGCCTCGAAGCCACTGTCTGAATCTCGGCAAGCAATAATGAAGCATATTTTGAATCTCTATTGCGGCAAGGCATCCGAAGAAGACATGTCAGTATATGCTGAGCAGTCCGTATATGACGATCCTTTCAGCTACTGCGATACCCGGTCAGTGCAGCATTGCCCCTTTCGGCAACACCATATTTCTGACGCAACTTCAGGTACAAGATTGCCGGACAGTGGTATGGCATCCCCAAGCTCTTTGCTAAATCCGAGACTCTTGCCGCAGAGGTGGTCGAGTCCTCACAGAATGAGCTGGTGTGGAAGCAGAAGCAGAAGTATACCTTTACTGGCATCCACGCGTCATACACGGCCGACAGCCTAATCACGCTCAAGCTTGAGGGCCAAGAGCCGAATGAGAAAGTGGTCTACCACAAAGATATGTGGAATGAGAAGGATTACTCTCACGAAGGCCTTGGAGCTTTGATCAAGAAGCTTAACGGGTATGCATTGCAATTATCAATTTTAAAATGTGAACGTTCTGACTGCTGTATAGCGACAAGTTGACAAAGATCACCAAGCCTCCAGAGACCGTGTAGATCAACTTATGCATACGACTAGGACTTTCGACACTTCCACGTCTAATCGAGGGCACTTCGTATCATCGACCTGCGCACTTCCATAACCGCGGGCTCATTGATCTGTTGCTGACCATGGCGTAGCCAAGACGGAATCCTAAGCTTTGATCTTTGCTTGCTGCCGAGTTTCCAGTGGTTAGAGAAATATTGCTGCAATTTCCACGACCATACTCACAAAATGTGCCACTACATTCGTGGCAGAGCCTCATTCGTCGTCAGACTCTTCCAGGTCTTCCAGGTCATTATGAGCAGAATTGAGATACGCGAGTTCTTGTCCTTCATACTTTCGCCGGAGCGCTTCATCGGACAGCATTTGACGGATCGCTTCTTCACCAAGCCGCCTATCAGCTTGTCGTTGGTGCAGGTCCCGCAATGTTCTCCCTGTTGGCGATGACATCCTTCGCAACGAATGACGCCTGGCTGCTGGCCTTATGATGCGGACCTGGACTTGGACCACTTCTTGATGATAATCCCGATGCATTGTATTCGTTGTCATAGTGGATATGTTTATTCACATGGAGGAGCTGACGCGTCCCTTCAGGACAAATAAGAGCAGTTCTTCGCTTCCTACTGTGGCTACATCACGCCTCTAGCTCTCTGAGGTTGCCGAGACACCTCTAGGATCGTCTACACCGTCAGCGACCGACATGGCCGTTTGCATGCCGAGATCTGAGGAGAGCCGTTGTGCAACCCCTTCGAAGGTCAAGACAGATGTTTACGATTGAGACCCGTTGGGAAAAGCTTTCACACAATTCTTCAGACTGAGTTCTACTTAGATGCGCTGTACCCAACCACGCTTGGTCAAGCATTAAGTCAACATGTCAGACGTGCGAAAGAATCGCTGGTAGAGTTGAGGTCTGCAGAATTCTAACGAGCAAGCCGAGCAAGCGAGCTCTCGCGTGGTGGCTCAAAGCTGAAGCTACGAACATCTGCACGGCTGACCACGCAGAATCTGTGCGACCCTCCCGTACAGAAATAGCACTTACGAGAAAAAAAAATGCGCTCGGTCGCCAGAGCTATGCTACCACGACCGCCACAATGACCAGCTTCAGTCATATAGACGTCTTGGCCGTAGAAAAGATCTCGCAGTGCAATACCACTGATTGCCAAAAGTCAAATGAAACCTTCACGAGGAGAAGCAAAACACCTCTCATGGTTTGCACTAATCTATCTATATAGGCATACAAGGACATCCACTCATCACCTTCGTTCTCCGGGATCTCCTCAACCTCACGGCACGAACACCAATCTCTCAGGCCCTTTATGGTCCCACTCCTTCTCGATGTCCTCGAACTTCGCCACCTTCGTCGCCTGCTTCGGCACTTTTGGCACAGCTTCCAACAGCTCCGGCAAAGTCTTCGCGAAAGCCTTCATATTCCACGCTCCCGGCCCACTCCCTCGAATGGTAATGTCCTTCGACCTCAGAATCTCTCCTGGAACATTCATCTCCAGCTCGCCTGAGAGAGCGCCGATATGCACATACTGCACAGGTTTCGGAGTCTTCAACGACCTGAAGAGATGTAGGGTGAGGGCGCCATAAACATAATCGATGACAACATCGACATCGTCGAGACCGCTGAAGTCAGTCTTCCCGGCCTCCTCTTGGATGAGAATAGCCTGATCAAGACCTAAACTGTCCAGAGCCTCCCGATCCCTCGCCGCACCAATAACCTTTCCGGCTCCCAACGCTCTTGCAAGAGGAATCGCCATTCGCCCACTCGCACTCGTTGCACCCAAGATCAAACATGTGAAACCCTTCTCTAGTCCATTCGTTCTTCCCTTGAACGCCATCCAACTCGACATAGCCGGATTGATCGAAGCCGCGAAATGCACTGGATCGGCCTCGTCAGGTAAAGGAAATATCGAAGTCTTCGGTAAATTTAGGTATTCGGACATGATTGTGGAGGTCATGGAGAAGAAGTAACATTTCTGGTTCGTGGAAGTTATTGTGCCGATACCGTCGACACCGGGGATGTGAGGTAATTGGCCTGCAGAGTAGTGCTTTCCGGACGCTCGAGATCGCACGACTCTATGGACTCCAACCGCCAGGACTTTGATCTGGAGTTCGTCTGTGCCGGGTTGGGGTAGATCTGGTACTTGGGTCCATTTGGGATTTGAGCCCCAGGACTGGATTTGTGCTTGGTGCATGCTCGATTGCGTGGTTGAATGTGGTTGGTATGGTTATTGAGTGTTGTTGCTGGTATGTTTTCTCTTGCGCCTCGAACGTCTGATGTTGCGATTCTGATGACGTTCCTGTCTTGCTGCCGAAGTTGATGTTCATATACCGTCAACGCAAGTCGAGGTGTTCTTTCCTCACTAATACAACCTACTCACGTCCAAATTTCGGGCCCGAAGCTAAAGTCTGCTGGACCCTCTTTTGGTGCGACACTACTACCACTCCGACCGAAGAGGACGAGACGGCAATAAGGTCGGGCCGCGCGGTCTTCGTCAGATCGAGACTGCAACTCTTGTGTTGCTGCCTCTTTTCACGGGCCCGAATCTCAAAGTGCTGACTACTTACTCATCCACAACTCCTGCCGTACACATTCTCTCCGCTTAGACCGACCACTTGCTTGGACATTGACCAGAGAAGGACGGTCAAGGTTGCAACCACTTCACCGGTCTCGTCTGATCTCATCACTTGCGTCGACGAAAACAATTAAGCTCGTGCTTCCGCGAGCCTGGCAGGCTTTCGCTGCCGAAATTTCTGACTGACTGGATCCGGTAGAATACCTTACACGAGACAGAATGTCCGCGAACTCGATCATTGTTCGCTCTTCTTCATGATATGCCTCCACTCCGACGATTGATCCTTGCTTGACTGGTCCAGCTTCAGCCGCAGTCAGCACAGGTGAGTAGCGAGCGCGAACCGCGAGGACTCTGTGCTCTTGTAAAGGAAGCCATCTCTTCGGCATAGACCGTCGAACATATGCGGTTGCATCTCGGAGGTACTATTCCCTCTTACCGACAGTCACCATCAAGTCTTGGCATCACATGAAGGGTTACACCTTAGGGTTATCCTTATAACGAGGTATTACCAATTTGTAACTACGAGCTTCTAGGTTTGTTTGAGCGTTTAAACGCACGCAAAATCAATGTTTGTGTGTTTTGAGCTTCGTATCTCCAAGTTTGCGGTTGTGGTGGCGAAGGAAGGGAATTCCGACTTATTGCGAAGTGGTGAATGTTCAGGATCTGGGAAACCCCTGTTCAGGTACAGGGTGTCATTGGCGTACATACACTCACGTTGACTCGGCAGGGCTTCGACAGAAGCACGTCATGCCGTGTAGGTGAAGTATAGACGGGATTCATACCCGTATGCACTGGAGAAGGTGAGCCTTCAGGAGGACCAATCCAGTAGGAGCTCACCTGCGACAGCTCTGCGCGAGGTATAGAAAGCACAACTACTTGGGTACAACGCGCAGAGTGAAGCTGACGAGCGAGCGCTCTCAGCCGGTTCAAGAGGTCACTTCCGCGATCCCTGCACGAGTAGTTGGCACCCCGATGACTTACTTTCAACTCTCAAATCACGGAGCGAAGCTGGCAGACGAGCACTCGAATCCGTGTCAAGAGACCACTTGCGCTAGCTCTACGTAAGATCTGGAGAGCACGACGACTCGTTGACGACTCCCGAAGCACAGGGTGAAGCTGGCAAGCGAGCGCTTGAATCTGTTTCAAGAGATCACATGTGCCATCTCTGTATGAGGTGTAAAGAGCATGATGACTCGACCCCGACTCTCGAAGCACAGAACGAAGTTGTGAGTGGAAGAAAGGCTGATGTTTTATTCTATTCAGACTGTGCCCCACCAGTTGCTCATTGACAAATATCTCCCCGGACTCGCTTTTCAGCATCCTCACATCGCATGCGCTCCAGGACGAACATGGACTCGACTTCCATCAGTTGCGACCTACACTGCGTAGTACATTGACCTCCCCTGGAGACACATTGTAATTCGATCCTCCACTATCCCAACAATTCCTTAGAAGAACTTCGGAGTAGAGAAAGTGGTAGCTTTCTCCTTTGGAACGCCGTCTGGAGCAGCTACAACCTCCGAAACTTCGCCATGCTCCAAAGACTCCTGCACCTTCAATGCTGCTGCCGTCTGATCAAGAAACTGCCTGTTGATACGGCGTCCGTTGCGGTAAGTGTCCTCGCCTCTCGCAAGAAGGCCTGTCGCGTATTCGTTATGACTGGCTTTCTTCTTCGCCGATGCCGCTTGCTCAAGCAGTTTGTTTGGCTTCGCAGCACGAATCGCACTCTGCAAGTAGCGCACTCTGTGCTGAGGCTCGGTATGAAGTATACTCCTATTCTTCCACACACAATCGCCGAACTCGCAGTCCTGATAGACCGAATTGCGAATGACCACGTTTATGAGGGCGAAGTTGCGGAAGGTGCAGTTCTCAAACGTGACAGAGTCCAAGTAACATTCCTCAATCCGAACATTCTCGAACGTGCAGTTGCGAAACACGGTCAGGTTATACCACTCGCCCGGACCAGCCTTCATGCTCAAGCCACGAGACGGTGTGTGGTCCAGCTCAAGACCTGGACGAAGAGACAATGCAGCATCCTGCGGATCGAGGACCGCTGGAGCACTCACGTACTCCTCGCCTTCATCGTAGACAGAGCCCTTCGGAACACCCCATCCTGTCGCCTGTCCTTCGCTCATTGGCCGTTGCTGGTACTCCTTGAGCTTTGGAAATGCCGCTTTGCTCACTGGTTGCTGCTTGTTGGGGTCCTCGCTCTTTTTCGGCGCTTCAAAGTCCAGCTCTTTCGGGATGGTATCTCCATCAAATGAAGGGAAGGTAGCGCCATGATAGTCTGAGCCTGCAGTAATCTGGCGATTCTTCCAGCCGCCTAGATTCGGGAACGTGCAATCCACAAATTTATTGTTTTTCAGGACCACCTTCTTGAACCCGAAACCACGAAAGTCGCATCGCTTGAATGTCACGTTCATCAATTGGCATTCGTCAAAGAGGAGGGCGCATACGTCTTCATCGAACATGCAGTCTATGAACTGCAAGTTAACGACATGTGTGCCTTCCTTGTCGAAGTTTTGGAAAACCAAGCCATGGCGAGGGACAGTGGGGTGGAACCGCACATTCGCGACCAGCGATTGCGGAATTTGGGTAAGTACGCGGTACTCTGCCTGGATTGGCGTAAAGGCCGATCTATCTTGGTCAGTCTGGAGCTTACATTGCAGCTGAGTAGCGCTACATACATGATGCTGGCAGTAAGCGAGTCGGAGTCGCTGGTATAGCCAGAAGTGGATGCGGTTGAAGAGAGCTCCGTTATCTCCCTCACCTTCACGTTTGCGGTGTTGATGGGTGGGAGGTGGTGGGCACGCGGTGGTCGTGATGATCTGATGATGGTTAGTGAGGCGCCGTATGGTGCGAATGTAATACGTACTGGAAGCCGTATCGAACCTCTGAGCTATCATCGTCACTGTCTCGTATACGAACGCCATCCGGATGCGCTGGAAAAGATGGTCTGCGAGGGTCAGCTTGCATGTTCGTCAAGGTGAGTATGGGCGTCGCGCTCACTGTCGAACGCCATGATGGCCATTGTCGTTCAGATCCACTCCTGCCAGCTTGCCCAACAAGTACTTCATATCAGGCGCCATGATCGCGGACTTTGGGGCTGGCCGACAATTCCTGCTCGACAAGTGCACAATTTGCTTGTGACAAAGTTTGTTTACGTGCAAAGGTGAACACGAATTTGAGTGTTTGCTGTCGCCTTAGCGCCCGTTGACGCACAGACCCTGCCGCAGATCGGTTATCTCGAAGTGAAGTGAAAGTGGAAGGCGCATCCTGAAGAAGCTGTATCTCTGCATTTCCATCATAACTTTCGATCATTTCATAGCCCACTGTTACTCCTAGAAGAAACAAGTTTCAATCAGTAGTGCTTAAGTTACACTCAGGGTATATCAGAATTCCAACCACACACAACATCATCGCTTTCTGACTCCCTGTGGTCATGATGCAGCTTCCTCATGCATGGCTCGCCCCAGGAAAAGATATTCCAAACGCCAATGCTCCAGAAATTCGTGGTGGTAAAACGTCTAGGAAATATGTCTGTGTCATGATTCGCTCCACGGTCTCGTCCTCGTGCTGCTTCGCCCTCTCCCGGCTTCAACGTCGCTCACCGCAGCTTCGTACGTAGGAATAGGTGGGCTCGAATTGAGTAGCCGCCGCCGCTCATCTTCTTGTATTACCGCACTGCTCGGCCGTGCAGTCGTATCCGAATCGTCGTCATCATCTTCGTGTTCCGAAGGACTTTCATAGTCCGGCGGTGGGTGGTCTGCAGGTTCAAAGGGCAGACCTGGATTGATAAGGACCTGACTACTGGCAGCTTCGCTTGTGCCTTCTCCATAGTCATCATCTTCCTCGTCATGCATATCCATCAAGTTCAGCTGAGCCAGTGAGATATCAGTGGGCGATCTTTCCGGACCAGGACTTCTTGTCGGCCGGCCCTGCAATCGCACTTGAGCACTACTCGTTCGCGCATGACCAGGTATCCAGCCCTGTCCCTCTCTTACGCCCTCGCGTCCTCCTTCGAGAAGGATACTGCCTGCCTCGCTGCCGTATGGTGGTGGCGGAGCAAGGCTTCCCGTCATAGGCGCAAGACCCCATTTCTTGACATTCGCCTCAATGAAAACGAACCCCATCTGACCAAAGTTGACATGCACATTTGCAGGTCCATTCGCGCCAACGGTGGGGAAGAAGTTGTGTAATTTCATGCCATGACAAACATCCTCAAGCTTTTTCCCGTTTCTTGTGAAGAAGATGGTGCCTGTTCGTGGTCTGTACCCAACACCAACAACGTCGCCTTGCACGTATGGTGGTCCGTAGTTGGTGGAATTGAAAGGCTGGTTGAACTTTCTCTGCCCGGTCGACATGTAGGCGATGGAGTGCTTGTGCGAGCCGGGTAGTCTGAACAGCGGATACGGCTTGGTTGATACGCCAATGCTGACCAGAGTCGAATCTGGCTTATCGTATAGTTTCGCCTCCCAGTAGTATACTTCGTTTTGCTTTGGAATCGGCAAATTACTCTGCACGCTGCACTCGGAGTCAAAGAACTCGATCTCGGTCCTTGCTTCTACGAAGCAGTTTGCTATCTCCAATTCCGGCTCAAACTCCCACGCTGAAACGCCTTTCTCTTGAATCGCTAAGAACTGTGACAAGGAGATATCAGTTTGTACGGATTCGGGCGGATTGTGCTGCACAAATGCTGCGCTTCAATTAGCTCCTCCCCAGGCATCATTATACGTTTTCTGAATTTTCCTCACCTTTCGCCCGGAAATATTCTGCCCTCTGCAGGTCATCCATCTCCGCCAAGGCCTCCTCTTCCTCGCGCAAGAAACTCTGTTCATCATCGAATTCGCCAGGCCGGCCGATGCGGTCGAGGAAGATGCGTCCGCGGCTCGTGTATCGGAAGAAGTAGATGGCAGCGATGATAATCCCTACCAGCGCCGCAGAGCCGAAAGCAGACAGCATGCCTATTAGAATGCCCTTGCCTGTAGAGCCTAGTCCAACAGTCCTCACGCTCTGGGGTCCTTCTTGCCATGTTGTCTTTCCCGGATACTTGTGCCAATGCCCTCGTCCATCATGCGTTCCCACGACCTGCCATTCCACCGCGGAGCTGGCGGCCGTCATCGCCGGTACGGGAGTGCCTGTACTGAACTCCGTGGCCAAGGTGGATGGCAGACCATAGCCATGTCCATCTTTCAGCGCAGCCTGCGCCATCGGCAGTGTTGTGCGCTCACTCTGGTGTGGAAGTGCCGGTTGCTGTCGCCTGATGGCGATGTGCTGTCGGGTCAGAACAGCGTCGCAGTGTGCTGCCCGCCTGAGCCGGCGCCTCAGATGCGGAGGGGGATGGTGACGCTCGCGTGATGTTTGCGCGGTTTGCAATACTCCTACTCGTACAACACAAAGTCGCCGCAGCCAGTGCTTGGCGACCAAAACGATAGTAGGCGTTTGATATGGCAGCAGTGGTGGTCGGTAGCAGTGTGAAGGCCGAGTTGGCAGTCCAACGGCGCAGTGCCTGGACCTGGACCACTGGGTACGCAAGAGTGTTGAAGATTATGAGCCAAATTGATTGATCATCCTACCCTGCAGTGCACTAGTCTACTTATATCCTTAATGCCAAGTGAATAAACTAGGTTTGCACTAGTATTTCAAC
>KZ107729.1:0-124937 GCA_000504365.2 Pseudocercospora pini-densiflorae CBS 125139 | reverse complement strand
TTTAGCTATAGTACGCCTACTATATACTATATAGAAATCGGAAGGAATCTTAGTAGCTAATATTAATATTTAGATTAAATATTAATAGCTAATATTAATATTTACTACTACTAAGTATTACGAGATCGGCGACGTAGAGGTAACGGGATACGCGCAATTACGTATAGTATACTAAATTGTATACTATAGCTAAATACTAATACTTAGAAACGCTAAATACTTAGAAACGCTAAATACTTATTAGTAACGCTAAATACTTAGAAGTACTAGATACTATATATATAAGAAAGTATACTAATGTTTACTATCTAAGTAATTCCTATGCCAATATGCTTGCTAATGTCCCGAAATATTACCATCTTAGAAATGCCAGCCAATGTTGCTAATCTAGTCCCATCCGAGTAATTCCCATGCCAATGTTTACTATTTGAGTATTTACCCGGCCAAGAAACCTTGACAAAGTTGAGTGATTGGAGACGATTCTCCCGCCTCTTCACATTTTCCTCGTCTCTACTTTCTAGACATTCAAAACTTGCCCACTTCGTGCTGCTTGTACTCTTGCGCACAATGACTGAACCTGCATATACCTCACATAGGCCTCAGTCCCAATGACAAATGGATGATTTTGAAGACAACCTCGTGGAACACATTGCCGCACCTTCAACAACTCAAAATTCGTCAATGATCGATCCTGAGTCTGGTGATTCGCAAGGAGCGTATCGACTCCAGCTTCTTCGGCGATAGCAGCTAGCTTGAAGAAGGACTCGATCTGGTCCTCTTTGGCTGAAGCGTTTGCCGCTATCCCGGCGCCACCATTCAGCCCGACAAGATGCTTTTTACCGTGATCGAATACTGGAAAAATTAAGCTCGTACTTCCAGGTGTGTGTCCAGGCGTTGCAATGAAGCGAATGGAGAAATTGCCAAATGACAGCTCTTGACCATCCGTCACGATCTGATCCCTCCTAGGACCTCCGTCAGCGACTTCCATGGCGTCCCAGGCTAGCTCGCTGGCATATGTCGTCGTGTTATAAGTGTCTTGCAACCAAAGAGCGCCGCCATAGTGGTCGAAGTGCTCGTGAGTAATTATCAGGGCTGCGATATCGCTACCATCGTAGCCAAAGTGCTGCAGACCTGGGATGAGAATTTGCTCTGCTTCTTCGGCGTTGTTGAGAGCATCGATCACAACAAGACCATCCTCGGTTGCGATAGCCCAGGCTGAAACAGCGCTTTGGCCAACGAAGTATACGCCATCGAAGACCTCGATCGGTGCTATGAAGCCTTATGGGAAGTCAGTGACCCTTCTAGAGCTGTTCGCCGCAAAACATACCTGGCATCTGAGCGCTATCGGCAATATCATCGTAGACTTGGCCAGTGATGCAACGACGTTGAAAATGATCATCGAGATCGTTGCCCGCCAGAACCGCAGCTTGATTGAGGTATTGTGAAACATTTCCTGTTTGAGCATCTGGGTAAGTCGTAACATTGAAGAGCTCCGTAAAGTTCGTTGGTCTTGGTGACTGGGCAATGGCATGCAATGCCCATGTGGTAGCAAGAAGAAGAGTGCTCGGCATATTGGGAAGACTTCCTTCGCGCGATCTGGCATATACATCATGCCGTTTCGACAACCTACACTTATACCTTGCCAGTCCCCGCTCTTCTCCAACATGTATGCCAAGATCGTCTACGGTAAAGCAAATGCCTTGTCACGAAGCCGTTCGCATGACCTCGCTTTGGGAAGATGTCGACCGTCTTGGCAGCCTCCAATGATTTACCGCGTGAGTCGCGAAGGCACGCAATCGCTTTTCCGCAGGTTTTCCGCTTCACCAGTATAGAGCAGGTCAAGTTCTGGAGCAAGTATTAGCCACATCTTTATGCCAAGCCAGGCAGGTTCAAGTGATAAAAGCAACGCTTCGATACGTATAGTATGTACAAAGATGCCTCTATAGTGCAATAGGCCATGTGCCGATTGAAGTACACTCCATATAAATCCCGATTTCGAAGTGTCATCTTTTCAAGTGCTACGGGTTTTGTATGCTACTTCTCGTTTCTTGTCGCGAGGGGTAGACTGTAGTCTGGATTTCAGGTGCATAAAGAAGAGTTGAGGCTGATCATCTTCCGGATCTCAGCTGATTGAAAAGTGTTGTTGCCCGTCCAGTCTGTCCAGCGGTGAAACGATCCATGCAAGCGTCGTCGCTGTAGTCCATCCAATTGTTGATGTTGTCTACGCCACCACCAGGACAGGTGTCCTTGCCGACGTCGCATCCATATGAGGGTGTTGACTGAATGGGGGTGTCGGCGACTTGGTCACCTGCTCCGGAGCAAGAGTTGCCATTCCAAACATGGAAGAGACCGAGCCAGTGTCCGATTTCATGAATCGCAGTAGCACCGAGATTAAAAGGAGCGGCAGTTCCACCAGGCATAGAGTCTGCAAGATTGACGCAGCCATCTAGGATGAGCTCAGATGAGGATGGGTTCGACACTGGAAAGTAACACCTGCGTGATGTTAGACCACTTTGTGTAAAGTTGATGCTGCGGTCTCTTACCATCCCAAAATTCTGTTTGGAACGTCCGTGGTGAAATATAGGTCGAGCTCGCCATAGCTGCCACGTTTGAGTGCAGTCTTCATCGCGCGCTCCGCAGAGGAGCCAAGGCCAGATGCAGCCCATTGGTTGTTGACAGTGAAGTCAGTGGACACGAGGCTGAAGGTGAACCCCATGTCACTATATGCACGGTTCATGGCCTACTTGATGGTCAGTAATCTCCTGCTCGGGCAAAACCCATTTCAGGTACTTGCCGCTATTTGGTTGTTGATCATGTTCTGTGTGTATCGACCCTGCTTACTTGTTGAGGTGACCACATGGACGTAGGTTCGAACGCTTGCCGCTTGAGCAAGAAGGCTCGCAAGACTTGATCCGTCTTCCGCGACAATTGCATCAAGCTCGCCAGCTTGGGCTTCTGGTAGGTCTGGTGTTGCACATTGAGTATAGTTTTGGGCAGCAGATGATCCCAAGGCCGTAGCCCAGAGGAAAGCAGATCCAAGCTTCATCGTTGCGAATCTTTTGGTAGAAAAATGAAAGCACTCGAGCGATGCAGTATAAATGCTGGCAAAGTGGTATGAGAAAACACCATTGCCTACCTATGCGACTTCTTATAGCGATTGTGAATGGCTCCAGACAGCACTGAGCTTCTTGAACTCCGCTCTCATAGCTAGCGTGACTGCTGCATGCCATAGTGAACAATGGTCACTTGGATCCATGTTCTGCCAATTAGGCTCGCGAGCACGCGACTTCACATTGAGGTTTCCACAATTTGTGTCGAAGATTGTCGGTCTATTGCCTTCATGGGAAGGTCACGTAGCAGTGTGTGATTTATATGGTCTTGGACGAGATTGATGCGGCAGGTGGCGACGTCGTATACGATACCAAGGCCACTATTTTTCCGGTAGTCACCTGGGCGCCATGACCGGAGGTCGCCGCACTCTGAGGTGCTTGAGAGAGCATATGATCATGCTGATTGATGTGGAGGCCTTCTTTGATGATGCCCTGCAAGTCCGAGAGGCCTTTTCTTTTGATACTTTGACGAGGCAGTTCTTGTGGCACCACGAGCATCGGCTTCGCCAGAGCCTTGGAATAGTCGCAGCGGCGTAGAAATTTCGTGATCAGCCACGGATCAGCGGAAATGGCAATGAATGCTTCATGTTGGCGATGATGATTCTTTGCGAACGCCCAAGGACTACAGAGAAGTCAGGATGGCAAGAGAGCAAGTAAAGGGACATGAAAGGAAGGAAGGAAGGAAACAGTGGGAAAGTTTCGGTCCGCCGTTCCGGTCCGGCCGCCTTGTTCTTGGAAAGTTGAAGACTCGCAACTCGGCGCGTTTCAACAACTTCATCAGTGCCAGTTCTATTCCGGAAGGCTGGCTCTCGACGAAGGTCGCCATTCGAATTTTGATGGACGCCGGCCAGCTGTATTGACCACTGTACCGTTACCACGCCGCACTGGAAGAATCTGTTTCGACCCGTGGCGGATGTAAACAACTACGCGTCGCACTTCGAGATCCACTCGAACGGTCTGCTGGGCTGCAGAAGTCTTATGATCCTGGAATAAAGGCGTAATCAGGAGACAGCTGACCGATCACTATCAAGTTTATCTGAGGTGCGCGCTTTCCCGGACTACCACCAATGCCTGCCAGTCTGCACT
This sequence comes from Pseudocercospora pini-densiflorae CBS 125139, assembly GCA_000504365.2. Lineage (NCBI taxonomy): Eukaryota > Fungi > Ascomycota > Dothideomycetes > Mycosphaerellales > Mycosphaerellaceae > Pseudocercospora > Pseudocercospora pini-densiflorae. The sequence continues at coordinate 120,741 of KZ107729.1, read as the reverse complement.
GATATCACGCTATGCTGATGCCGACTCGCTGTTGTCGACCGGTCTGCGGCCGAATACCGAATATCTATGGCCTGATCAGTTCAGTACAGATCACGAATCAAGGATTGGGCTCACACAGGCCAATATGAATGGATACGTGGGTTCACGATATCCTTTCTGACTCTGGCCAGAAACACCTGAACCTCCTCCGGCGTCATCCCAAGGACACCAGTCCACAATCGCAAGGTGAAGCCTTCGATGCCAGCAAGGAAGTTGGCCCTGGTCATCCTACCCAGAAACTTGAAGCTCTTATCTCTAGGCCATGTTCCCACCGGCCATTTAAATTGCAATTCCGTCACTTCCTCGAAGCCTTGGTCAATCATCCACTGCTTGTATTTGGCCGGAGCCGCTATATCTATACCCAGCCGTTCGCAGCATTCTTCCTGCCGGTTCAGCCATGTCTCCAGATCTGTCCCATTCATCGTTCCGTCGTCACATCTGAATGGCATCAGGACATCTGTCATTTCCAGCCAGCCACCAGGATTCAGTGCCTCGAAAGACTGCCGGATTAGTGCAGGGAAGTCTTTGCTCGTCCCAACCATGGCTCTCGCATGAATGAAGTCGAAGTTCTGCTTGAAAGTCCAATCGCAGTTGAAGTCATCGATTTCAAATTTGCAATTAGGAGGAACAAATTGTGGTTGGATTGGGCTCAGATCAGTGCCAACGATCTCGCTCTCTGGATGCTCATCGGCGAAATCGATAGCCTGGATCAGACATCAACTACCGTCCACGGATCGAAGCAACTTGTGTCCGAGACTGACCCAAATTCCTGTTCCGCACCCTAGATCGAGTACGTTCTTTACGTCTGCTGGCAGCGGACATAGATGGAGCTTGCGACCAAAAGTGTATAAAAACATCTCATGTTGCAGGTCTAATCTTTCCTGCTCCCGCTCGTCGTCTGGAAGGCCGTACGAGTCTCCAAGCACGGATCTGTACCTGTGGTATCTTCTGCCATTCTCCTCGACTGACTCTAATAGACTGGATCGAAGCGATTGAGTGACGGACGCAATATCGTGCCCGACAGCAGAATCAGCCTCAGAAGTATCCTCCGGAGATATCACTCCTTGCTGCCGATCAGCCATAATTGCATTTTTTCTGGAGCATCAAAGTTCGAGTTTGAAAACGTCTCAAGACCTGGACGATCGTCGAGCTTCGGATGATGTTCTGTGCCGCAAAGAACCCGGTCCGGTCTTCCCGCTGGTATATGCAGCTTAGCTACGTAGGGCACAGGTGATACCCATGCATATGCATGAAACCTTCCCCAAGGTGTGATTGGTGCGTGCTCGAGCAGTTGAACCTAGGCACGAATGAGCAATCGAGAAATCCTTGATAATCCCCGAAGCGCACTCTTAACATCACCCCAAGCTTCCCTGGACATTCGGCGTATGACAATCGACTGCTGAAAAGCTAATGGCATCTATAGTCTCTTCCGAATTGCTGCTGGTCACCTCCATTGGACTTATCACTGCCTTCTATACTGCATCCTGGGCCCGATCACATCAACGGTTGTCGCATATGCCCGGACCGACAGGATGGGCCTGGACTGTCTTACGATGGGTGCTTGTGCACTTGAAGCCCGACATGATGGACCAGTATTATCAGCTCAGCAAGGAGCATGGTCCTCTTGTCCGAGTCGGTCCAAACGCCTTTATCATGTCCGATGCCGACGTCACTTGAAAGATGTCTGTTGTGCAATCGCCATATCGTAGGAGCATGAATTACTATGCAATGCGCTTAAAACCGAGAAGAGATCATGTCTTTTCGACGAGGGATGAAGCCTCACATGACGGATTGCGGAAGACAATGGCGGCTGGCTATTCTGGCAAGGAGTATCTGTCTCTCGAGACTAGTGTCAGCAAGCTCAGGCTACCATTCAACACCATCAACATTGATATTCGTTGTCATGTCCTTCATCCGATCGACTGATGTTGCACCATCTTGCCTTCATATTGAGACCACGATGACGCAGCGCTGTCTGAAGTTTCGGCGAGGTCACAAACCGTGAAAGACGTGCTATTCAGATGTCATGATTCACGCTCGGTATCATTGCAGGAATATGTACATATGAACACAGTGTCTCTCGCTGTAGTCCCGCTCCTTTTAACGCCTCTATGCCGCTGTTTGCATGCATAGTCTTCTCTCCTGTTGCCACGCCCTCTTGCTTCTTGTCCCTCTACTTCCTGTACCACATCCTCGTGATCTTGGTATGTCTCATCTTCTTCTGCAGTTGGAAAATGCCGTACATGAGCGCTTCTGAAGTGGGCGGGCATCCTGGCACATAGATATCTACTGGCACAATGCGATCACATCCCCTTGTGACAGAGTATGAGTAGTGGTAGTATCCGCCTCCGTTCGCACATGAGCCCATAGAAATGACCCATCGTGGGTCTGGCATCTGATCGTAGACTTGTCGTAGCGCGGGAGCCATTTTATTCGTAAGCGTACCGGCCACAATCATAACGTCGGATTGACGTGGCGAGGCACGGAAAATTATACCAAGTCGATCTTGGTCGTATCGTGGTGTGGAAAGGTGCATCATCTCAACGGCGCAGCAAGCGAGACCGAATGTCATGGGCCAGAGCGAACCTTGACGCGCCCAGTTCGCTATCGAGTCCAATGTGGTACTGTACCAATGTCAGTCTGCGGCTTCCTCCCCTGAGCACGTTGCCACTCACAGTGCATATTGTACGACGCTCTTGTTTCCTTCTTGACTGGCGAGCGGCACTTCGACGTGGTCCTTTCCTGTTACAGCCTTCATGGGTGGTGGCGTGCCCGGATTGCCCTGCACGCTGGAGCCAGTCCCCCGCACTGGTACTGACACCTCAGCAGGCTTCTTCGTAGACGACGATATCGAGACGGCGGCGACTTTGAAGGGAGTGATGGCGGTCATTGGCTTGGCTGTAGAGACGTCAGTAATTTTGCCGTCGGCGCGAATGGAGCCATTGAGCGTACCGCGCAGCGCCATTGCAGCCGTCCGTGATGTCGCAAGCATTCTGACGGTCTGGAAGAAGAGGAGATGGTGAGGTAGAAGCGGTGGTCGTGAAGAACGAAGTATACGCTCTCGAGGTTGTGGCAATGAATGGGGTGCGATTCGATCTATGATGGAATAATCCGACGCTGATTGGTTCTTCGGCCCACTGCCGCCGAAGCAGGGATCTCGCCCTCGCTTCGAAGCATCAACACCAGCTTCGCACTGAAGAACGAATTGCCTGTGTGAACCTTTCAGATCTCCGCAGTAGCATCCATGGGATGAACAAGAGTCAGTCAATCGATCTTGATCCCCCGACTCCTGCTGTCTAATCCTGCTCTCCAACATGGACCGCTCGCCCGGTATCGCAGCTATAGGCGTCATTGGCCGCCACAACAACCCTCTTCACATCTCACTCTTCCCCGCGACTGGAGGTTCCTACGAGGCTGAGCGGGATAATCTTGAGTACTCCATGATGCTCAATTCTTGCCTCGACATCTTCGAAGCTCGCATGCCAGGCAAGACTGTTGGTCATGATTTCGGTCTTCTTCATGCTCTGGACGAGCGGATAGCTATGTACGGCTGGCTGTTGAACACTGGAGTCAAACTCGTCATTGTGGTTGATATGGAAGGCCGGACAGCGCCGAACAGTGAGGCAGCAAAGACAGCAATTCTTGGTCTGAGGAACAGCGACTTGACTCCCGTAAGTGGACCCAGTGGCATGAGATCTGCAGTAGCCAATGCTACATTTGCTGACGTATGCAGGCTTTCCAAGCACTACAAACAGCTTACATTCGCCTGCTGCGAAATCCGTTCTATGTGCCAGATGATCACAACCCAAGGACAGCGAGAAGTCGTGGAAATCTCCAGATCGATAGCCCAAGATTCATCAAGGACGTTGAGAGGATTGGACAGAACTGGTATCCCGGAATCGCCCAGATGTGAACGACTTTTCGATGACCATGCGCAATTTTATGGCACGTCACGCCGGATTTACTGCATCAGCCTGGTGATCGCAATGCCCAGGCCGTTGACTCATGCTTGCTGGGTTATATCGATTCACATGAACAGCTACCGACTGAGTGCGATGAAGTGATGGCCCGATGCCGTATGCGGACGAAGCCACAGCCTGTCGCTGTCAGTTACGAATGTCCAATTCCGTCAATCGTCAACCACGTCGTGCTGAACTACCACGAATTGTTTGCATACGAATGCTGACGAAGCTTCGTTTCACACGCGAAAGTCCCGAAGGATCATGAACCGGATGATGCCTCAGCTCGATCCTCGGAACCGGATCGCAGACCCGAGCAAGTACTTTTGCTCTGAACGCCTTTGCTTGGCCACAATCATCTCTGAAAGGAGCGATAATCAATGGCGGGGTGCATCTCCGCTGCTTTCTCATGCACACAAACCATACATCATGCCTGGTCAAGCTATCGGCCCGCTATGTCCCTTGTAAGAGACCGGCATGTGTCTTGTCGGACACAAGAAGCTCTGTCACAGTATGAACTTTTGACCCTAGTCGTGCCTTCCTAGGGCGCATGGGGCTTGCATGAAGTCCGGATCCTGCGCAGGAGTCCTCTCATAAATGGCGCTCCGATGCCAACATATCCATTCAGTATTTGTGGAGATGACTGGCCTATTCGAACTTCCGGCAGAGCTTCGTATAGCCATCTATGAGCTGGTACTGTGCGATGAGATCGATATCAGCGAACCCGTACAGCCTGCGTTGCTTTACACGAATAGCTTAATCAGAATTGAGGCATTGAAGGTCTTCTTGGAGCACATAATCGCTGTGAGGCAGCAGCTACGAGACTCCCATCACGCAGATGTATCCGACAAGTTCTATGAGCTTATCAGCAACGAAGATGTCGATCTGGAGGTCAAGCAAGAAGTGGCGGAGCGCATGCACCATCGTACTCTGGCACTGCACCAAAAACTTGCTCCACTTGATGGTCTCATCCACCGGCTGCGAGTAGAAGTTGATGGTCCACCATGCTCGAATTCATGAAATAAGAAGGCGAAGATTGTGCACGCTCACTCTGTCAGTCGCGACAGACTTGGCTGCCAAAGTAAAGCTTTCGCCGAGGCAACTGGCAGTCTTTCTGCGACTCAGTGCGCTCAAAACGTGTGAAGCTTGCTGTTGCATCTATTTTTCTGCTGCTCAGATCCGAGTTTTGTTGCACAGAAGCATACCTCGGCCGCTGGGCGTTTCTGGATTGCTCGTAATACAACTTCTGCTGCAAGCTTCTTGTCCTCTCGATAGGCTGCATCGTACGACCATACTCCATGCACACCTCTGCATTACACGGAGATGCTACATTCCGACTTGTGGATAGTGGGAGTAGTTCAGCTTACACTTCGACTGTTGCAGACCCCGCGAAATAGTAGGCGACTAAGCGCTATTGCGCAAAGCTGTTGTCTGGGGAGAGTTCAAGCCAATTCACCGCACTCCTTCCAAAAACGGCATACCAAGGTAGATCATGCCGACTTCCCGAGGCGGGTTCCTGCATGCAATGTCACCTCAGTGTGATCTGAGCAAGGCTATATAGACCACATGTTCGTGCGAGCGCACATCATTGTCGATCAAAGACCCGATATTCTGCTCGAAGATGCCAGGCTTACACGCTGAGCGATGAATGAGCGCAGATGTTACCCACGGTAGGAGCTTCAACATCACGGCCTGCCTCGAAACATCGCATCGTCCGAATTTCAGAGTGTCCAATACTTCTTCCGACTCAATAGAAGCGGATGGTTTCGGAGTCTTCGCAGTCGCACGTCTTCAAGAGACCCGGAGTCCAAACAGCTCAAGCTCACACCAAGCAGTCTTGGTGCACTAAGCTTCGCTCAATCTTGGTATAACCCAGACAGCTGACTACACGCACTACATGTTGACCGTTAGCATTTGGTGCATGTAGATCCTCCTCGGACGACCATACCTCGGAGCGTAGTACTGTCACTTCAAGACATCTCCTGCTTTTTGAGGCTAGCATCGCGACACGTTCCACCTTCATGCATGCAAGAAGGGGAGCAGCATACCTTCAATTCTTCAAGAATGGCAAGATACCGAGGCGTGAGGAATAGCGAAGCTGCCAGGAGCCAAATGAGTATCAACATATAAGGAGTGTAGCCATTCCTTAAGACAGTATCATCCATCCAGCAAGAAACAACAGCATCTCCTCCAGACAAAACCAAAAACCCAACTCAAGTCTTCAAAATGGTTGCCATCAACTCTCTCATCCTCCTTGCAGCAACTGCCACCGCAGCAGTCATTCCTCGCGATGCTGCTCAAGTCCAGAGCGATCTTAATACCATCAACGCCGACACCCAAAAGCTGACCTCGGACGTGAACGCCTACTCTGGTGGCCTCTTCGGCGCTCTCCCATCTCAAAACGACGAGAGCCAATTGGACAAGGACATCAAGTCTGCTACCGATGATGCCAACAACAGCGCCGCCGTCTCAGACTCAGAGGCACAGAGCATCATCAGCTACATCAAGAACACCCTGGAGCCAAACATCGAGAAGGCACTCACCGCTTTGAAGTCAAAGAAGTCCCAATTCGCCAGCGCTGGTCTCCAAAATACTGTCCTTCAGGACCTGAAGGACCTCAAGACCGACACCGATGCTCTTGGTTCTGCACTTTTGGCTAAGGCTCCATCTGGTGAGCAGGCTAGTGGACAGGCTGTGGTGGATGAGATTGATGCAGACTTCAACGATGCTATTCAGTACTTCTCTTAGACGAAGTTTTGCAGCGGGTTTGCGCAAAAGCTAGAATTAGGGTCGTGATGGCATCGGCGACCAAGATATTGAGATCAAAATGAACCTTGTCAAAGACCTTGAAATTTCTTTCTATCTCTAGTCATTGCCGTCTCATCGTACATGCCCTACCAAGCCTTCTTCTCTTTGCACCATCTCTCCTTCGTGACGTAGATCCAGACCACCCATCCAGTGACAGCAGCGGCCCAACTAAAGATGACAAGTAACAGATAGCGCTCACAGAGTGGTCCACGTCTCGGAGGACGAGGTTGAGGCTGAGGATTGTACTGCGGCGGTGGAGGCAAGTTCGGGCTTCGCGGAAGTAGGCCTGTAGTCGAGTGAATGCTGTGCGGTGTGCCTGGCGCACTGAAAGCTGTCGGACTGCGGAGTTCTTGGTCTGGGTATGCAGATGATGGTTGTCCGGGTCGCGAGACGGAGAAGGAACGTGGAGGCGATTGGCTTCTACCGAGGGATGTAATTCTGCTGAGCATCTTTGATCAGTCTGGTAATCTTGGTCGTGTAGACTGAGCAAGGAGATGATATGTGGCATGTTGTTTGCTTTGATGAGAAAGGACCTTGTGTGGAATTGTGTACGTAGCAGGATTGTGACGAATATGGAAGGATCTAAAGGCATCTACGACACGTATGTACAAGAAGTCACGTTGCTAAAGGAGGCAAGAAGATGTCGATGTGTATGGAAAGTGTGTTGTGATCTCGCTGAATTTGGCAAGATCTAGTGTCGCGTAGAACGCTCAGCAAAAACATAATCCGCCTTTCGACGTTGGGTATATCCATCCAACTCCTCGCTAAAATAAAGGCAATGTTGTATCACATCGTGGCATCCTCGCGACGCCAGCGGCAGGGCGACCTGCCTCGATGCCCATCACGATATGTTATCATGATGTTTTTGTAACGCGCCCCGTCCTTCGCGCGTTACCGTCGGCCTCACCAACTCAACTTCTGATGAGATATGGCCGTCCGCCTAGATGGTTAGTAGACCCACTGCTTGAACACGAGCAAGCTCACCCAGCTGTCCACTCCAAAACCACTAGTCTCCTATGCCCTACCCTTCCAAGCTTGAACACGAGCAAGCAACACCCAACGCCCTAAAACCAAACCCATCCAAAACCATGCCTGCCTAGTACCCTGCGTTTCCTTCACGATTCTCAATCATGGCCCCTTGTTGCCCATGAGAGCACATTCCACATCATATTATGTGGTTCCTTCCGCGATCAGTGGGGCGCAAGAGTGCAGCCGATCCACTTCGCTGTCGAAGTATGTCAAGAATCCAAGCCACGACAAGCTTACTGCACACACAAGGTATGCTCTGGGCCGACGTGACTCGAATTCGAACTTTATCCAGGTCAAGCTGGATCTGAGATGAGATCCATGGCAGGTGTCCTAGTGAAGAAGCGCCCTCCGGCATGAGTGAGATTGGCTCATGGCTTGGCTCGACTCCACTTGATTGCCTTCCCTTGACTCTGAATTCTGTTGTGTCCTCAGGCCAGGCTGGATCTGAGGTAAGATCCACGGCAAGTGGTGTAGTGAAGAGGTACCCTCCGGCATGAGTGAGATTGGCTCATGGCTTGGTTCGACTTCACTTCTTGCCTTTCCTTGACTCTGAGTTTGTTGCAGGTCCAGATCATGATGATGTTGATCTGAGCAGCTTACCGAGGTTCGTGACGAGGAAGCACGATTGATGTGACCTCACTCGCCTGCGTCAGTACTGCGACCTGAATGCGCGTACGAGGTGCTCGCGATTCAAGCCCTTCGCACTTGGCATGAGAGGTAAACTGCAGATGTGTTGCACTTTGCCGGTCTCATGCCGCGGAGTCATGCGTTAGAGGTGGAGTGACAGACAAGTTCACCTGTTCATCTCGTCTCAGATCCGCACCCCGCAAATGGTTGGTCTGACTTTCACGAGCGTAGTCAGAGCCTGATTGTAGAGTTGCTGTGACCTGCAACTCGAAGCCCGGCTGATGGTGAGACCCCTCGGGAATGCCATGTGGGTGCTTGTGAGTTCAGATGGAGTCAGCGTTACCGTCCCAGTCGATGCAGTCGTCCCACGCCAATGCCGAAGAGCTCTGAAAATCGGCTTGTTCAGCTCCAACATCCAGGACCGCCGAAGCTGGGGTGTCATTCACCCCGAAGGGCGACTTCTGCGCAGAGCTCTGATCGCCTCCAAACTCTTGAAGCCCGGTTGAATCCCGAGGCGCGACTTCGGTCGCCTGGAAAGAGTGCGGCCGTGGAGGCATTGCGCCTTGCTCCGTCGATGAGCCATCAAGAGCATACCAGGAGGCGGCATCCATCCCACCATCCACGATCAAGCCATGGAGATTTGGCTGGCCATCCCAGATAGGCGCCTGTTCGTACTGCTCCACTCCGTGCTGAACATTGCTGCTCGAAGCCACAGAATGCAACATGGCTCTTTGCTCTGGCGGCAAATTCTGAAATGCCAGTTCATCATCAGTGGGTCCAGGGTCGTTGCTCACGTCGTCAGCTCCCTGATGTGCATAGGGCGGGAAAGCCCGGGAGCCGAATGGCGCTCCTTGGTTCACATCCGACAATGGAGTTTCCGGGTCTTGCGACCAGGAGTCTGACCAGCCGTTATCGGTCGCCGAGAATAGTCTCGGGTCAATAGTCTCGGTTGGAGTCGCGGAGTCGTGTGACTCTTGGTCCATTTCAGCAGATCGAGACTCCATCGGAGCTGGACCAGCCTGATCCATCCCACCAACTCCGCCGCCGACATGAGCAAATGGACCAATAGACGGGAGATTAGCCCCATAGTCGGATTTCATGGGGCTGAGCGTGTCCATAGGGCTGGACGAGTTCCCTTGGTCCAGAACAGGCTGTAAAGCCGGCATTTGCTGTGCCGACATCTGTTGCACCGGATACATCATCGCGGCCTGATCAAGCTGACCAACTCCAAAATTGACAGGAGCATTTGGAGCCACAGAATTGAATGACGCTGCTTGGCCCAGACCCTGCTGTGGAAGCGCAAATTGATGCGCGGGTGCCGTTGCATATGGTTCAGGCTGGTTCACCTGAGAAGCTCCGAAGCTGGCATAAGCATTCGAAACCGCGGACGTGACTGTCGCCGCTTGGCCCCTTTTCCACTGTGTGAGCGCCAATCGCGTTCTGTCCTCCAGTGCCATCTGATCAGCGACATCAACCTGGTCCACCTGAGCATCTCCGAAGTTAGCATCAGCATTCGAAGCCGGGAAAGGGAATGCCGCTACTTGGCCTCCAACAGCCTGCGGAAGCTGAACCTGCTGCATTGGGTGATTCCCGGTGAGATAAGGCTGGCTCACCTGAGGAACTCCGAGATTGACCAGAGGATTGGGAGCCATGGAATTCACTGCCGTCGTTTGGCTCCCAGCAGACTGTGGAAGCTGCATGTGCTGTGCCGGGTAAGTCACCGCAGCTAGACCAGGCTGGCTCACCTGGGACACTCCAGCGTTGGCAGCAGGATTTGATGCCGCGACATTGAATAGAGTCGCTTGGTTTCCACCGAGCTGTGGAGGCTGCTGCGATGCCGGGTGAGCTATAGCAGCTGGACCAGGCTGATTCACCTGGGACGCTCCGACATTGGCAGGAAGATTTTGAGCCGCAAAATTGAATGCCGTCGCTTGATTCACGCTGGGCTGTGGAGGCTGCTGTTGAATTCGCGCCTGCTGACCAGGGAAGTACCGTGCGAGCGGTGACTGCTGTGGATTGTTGGACAGCCAGTTTTCCACATCGACCAGGAACTGAGGGCCTGCGGTGCCGCGATGTTTCAAGCTCTTCTCGAACAAAAACTTTCGCGCGTTCTCAGCACCGTTATTCGTGTACTCACCGTGAAAAGGGATCGGTGAGACTTGCGGCGCAGTTATGACCGCAGAGACGCCAGTCTTCTTCGTATCATATTCGCTTTTTGGTACGAATGTGACGTCCAGGCCCAGAAGATTGAGAAGCTCCTTGTTGGTCCTGTTGTGAACATGCATGATCGCAAATCTGGGCAACTGTGGAAACCCTGGCAGCATCCTCGAAGCAAACTCGAACAGCGGCTTGGTCAATGTCGTGAAAAGCTCTCGAGGAACGTTGTTCTTGTAGTTCTTATCCTGCACTCGATGAGCCTTCTGTACCACCACGCCGCCCTTGTTGTGGGTCTGTGCAAGTGGCTTGCAGCGGAAGGTGAAGGTGCCATTTTGCAGGTGAAGAGTTGGACCTGCGGCGAGGGACGGTCCAGAAATCAGTCCGGCATCTGTGAAGAGCTGCTGGTGAATTGGAAGAGCCATGTTGACTCTCGAAAATCTCAGACTTCTGATATGTCTGGATTTGAAGCAGGTAGCACTGGCGTATCTATGAGCAGAGAAGCTCTTGCTCGATACTGTGCTTTGTCGTCGACGTTGCTGTGTTCACGTCAAGTGTTGGAGAGGCAGTTGAACACCTAGCCTGTCGCTGCTACTCAGAATGCGCTGCAAAGCGGCTTTCTCTCGCAGAGGGCTGTCGTATCGGTGTCGGTGAGACTTGTCTGCGCTCTCGAAATTCTGCGTGGCTCTTGACGAGTCGCAGAGACACTGGAGCACCGTTGTCTTCGCTGCTACTTGGAGGCGCTGCAGAGCGGCTGTCCTTCGCAGGAGGTGAGTGACGGTGTCAGTGAGGTTGTGAACGCTTTGAGTGTGGTTGTGACGTTCTTGTGAGTGTAGACTTCTGTATCAGCTAGTTCGCTTTGTGTTTGCAGACTGTCTGATAGTGGATGTGTGAAGTGAAGAGGGAAGGAGTAGGAAATGATTTTCGCTGTCTTACTTGTACAGACGGGACGGGATCAATTTTTCTGTGCGATCTTACTGCTGCCAATCGAGTAATACTCAGTAAGCTGTTGAGTCAAGAGTCGCAAGGCTGCGGTACTGGCCCGCTCGAGCCGTCGTAGCCTCGCCGGCGACGACGATGTCTTCACAGCGTTGGAGACCATCGATATGGGTATGAGCGGATAGCCACGATTTTTCTCTACGTTCTCATATCATTTTTGTCCCAGACAGCTCGACATTGCGTTGTCGGCGACGTTTCGGAGGAGAGGAAGGGTATTGGATAAGGCTTCGGCTACGTATATGCTTCCCGAACTGCTCCAGCTTGCACGCTGCGTCGTCAAGCCTGGCAAGGAAGACGGTAGCGCGAATACCCCTCGATATGGGTATGAGAAGGTAGGCAAGAGCGAGGACATGCTCATCCATTTCGAATCGTCTCAGAGGACCAGCGTTCCGCGAAGTTATGGCAACTGGAGGCTGCGACAGGGGTCAGTCGAGACAGCAAGCCTAAATTTTGGAGCAGTCCCGGGCCACGTGAAGCAGCTGCAAATGTAGAGCTTAGCCAATGCCGATTCCCTGCCTTACCATGTGTCTGGGCCGGTTAAGCAAGGCAGAACGGTCCGTATGATCACGGGGTGCCGATGTCTAGGAAGGGCTAGCGTGTGTAGGTCGGATTACGAGAGGCGCAGCCTGATATTGCATCTCTGTGAATTCGAATACAACAAGAGCCCTTGCAGCACCGAGACCATGTTGCGCTACCTGGGTCTCAGGTGGACTTTTGCACTGTGGTCGAGCAACAGCAGCAACGGCGAGAATGCAGCCGCGGTCGGGCTGCTGCCTTCATCTGGGAAGTAACTGCTCTCAGTCTGCCTATGAGCGGCAATTGCGTGCGCAAGGTACAGCACTGACATGGCAAATAGCAACAATCGGCAAAGATGTCACGTCTCCGCGCGCTCACTGCGCGGTGGCAACAAGAGTTGCGATTACTCTCACGCAACAAAGTGTACCGTACCAGCCAGCGCAGCCAAGGACTGCTTCGGAATAGACTGCTTCGGTACATTCAAGCATCACGCATCGGCGAAGGCTGACCCTACACATAACAAAAATTGCATGCTTAGGGAAGCGATCTGCCTAGCGGTACTTGTCCATACTCGAAACACTTCCTCCGCTATCGCCGAAACGATGAGAAACCGACGCCAAACATCGACGTTCCGCCGCCGCTGTGACCCGTTTCGAGAGTAGATCTGGGCCCGTAAAGGACAAGATAGGCTGCGGACATCGACTCCCGCGTGGTCCCCGGTCAGCGTACGAGTCGACGAAGGCTAAGAGATGGCTGAAGAAGCGGCTCCCTCGGTTGCTGAAATCATCTCCGGGAATGTCTTTTGAGCGCCAGATCATATGAAGGCTGCGTGAACAGAAGCTCCAACCACAACCATCGGCCTCTCCACTTGGAAAGAGTGACAAGGCTTGTAGATCGAGCAAGCGCTGCTTGCAGCCTGTGCTGAAGCGCCATACCTGGGAGAACGTCCCATTCATCAGAACTGCGGCACGCAGTGGACCTCAGATGCCGCAGTGGTCATCATAGCTCGTCATTGCAAAGCACACTGTTGTCGGCGCAGGTCACCGTTAGCAAGAGCCTGGTAACATGCGCAACTCAACGACACTGCTGCGCTGAGGGCGAATCTTCAAGAGCGCGGCAAGAGCGCGGCGCGGTGGTGACCTCTCGGATACACCGAAGCGAATAGGCGCCATTGCATCAGTCCACACTGGGCCAAGAACATCTTTGCGAGAAGCATGTTCTGGGACGAGAGCACCCAAAGGCAGCTTCCAGGATCCAGTCCAAGCAAGTCCAGGCAGCCCTATGTGGTCCAGAATTCGCCTCTCGAGAGCGCAAAGCCTTCAAGCAACCTCGCCTGTGACGATTAGACCATCAACAGGAGCTCGCGGACGGCTCAGGATGATGGTATTGACCCAGTGTGCTTTCCGAGCCATAATGTACTGGAGCAAATGCCTTCTGGAATAGCCCTCTGAGCCGGGCTCATGATGCCTATGGCTATGGCGCGCTTGCAGAAGGCATAATGTAATGCTGAAAGCCACGTCCAAGGGGTGTCGTTCGAGCTCATAGCCACGCCACGCCAAAAGACCTCAAAGATTTTCGACCAGAATCAGATGATTGCGATCCTCATCGCACTCTGCCTTCGTCGTGGGTGTCCATTTTGTTCCTGCCGTACCTGGTGGTCCGGATTACGTCACCATCGCGTGTGAGCATGTGAAAGCACGATGCAAGTGAGCGCACTTGGGGCAAGCACCGTCTGTAATCCAGTCTTCGTCAACCTCGATCAACATACCGATCAAGCCTCGCTCGACCTCACTCACGCCGGACAAGCACAAGACGCGTTCGCATGTGGTCAAAATAGACCCCTGCACGTGTGCCGCATTAGCGCCTTCGGCTGATCGGCTGCACATCCGCCAACATCTCGGCCGCCACTGCAAGTTCCTCCAACAGTGCTGACCGAAACAATCGACCTTTCAGAGCGCTTCCCGTGCCAGCTTCTCCACGACCTTTTCGCATAATCCAGAGTTCGCAAAGGACCGAAAGTCTCGCCATAAACGGCATTCGACTTCCGCGTGTTTGAAGCGCCAGCAACAGGGCTGAGCGCCGCATCAGCTTTTCAGGTCGCGTTCGCGGTCCATCATCGCGGGGAAAGTCGCGAGATTGCAGATCTTGGCGAGCTTGAGATCGGAGGGAGTCGTCACAATGAGTGTGATTCTTTGCACTGGTGAGTTGCGCAATCCGACGATGAAGCAGGAGAGATCTCGCTAACCCTCGTGCGACCAGCGGGATACGACCATACCATCAGGTAGGTGCCTTCGCCGTGGCCTCATCTGGTTACGGACAGTCTCCATATCCTGACATACACGCATACGCGCAATTATGGATATCAAACAGCAGTTGTAGCATTCATTTGTCTCCCTGGGCCCTTGGAAGGGGGCCACGGTTGACTTGTTTCTCATTTATTTGCTACATTGGGCTAATTCTAATTCTCCATAGATTCTGGGAAGCTTTGAGCGGAATATGCTCACGGACTATCCCGCATCCAGATTCCCAGGTCAATCGCCTATGTATCAGCCCCGACAAGAGATTCTTGGCTGCTGCGGGTCACCACACCGTCAAGCTGTACGACATCAAGTCAACCAACCCCGCTGCAGTCCTCACCTTCGAAGGTCATACAGGAAATATCACGGGCGTTGCATTTCATTGCGAGGGTAAATGGATGGTGACGTCTTCAGAAGATGGTCAGTTGGCCTCCACAACGTCCTTGTCTGCTCAGCTAAATTGTCCTCGCAGGGACTGTGAAGATCTGGGACACACGTAGTGGTCACATCCAGCGGAACTACTCACACGGCGTTCCTGTAAACGACGTTGTCATCCATCCTAACCAGGGCGAACTCATTTCCTGCGATCGCGGCGGCAACGTTCGAATCTGGGATCTTGGAGAGAACAAGTGCAGCCACCAATTGGTTCCTGAAGAAGACAAAAGTGTTGCTTCTGTGACGGTTGCCACGGATGGGTCTCTTCTCTGTGCAGCGGTCAGCGGAAGCACTAACGGTGCTGTCTTCGTTTGGCGACTGATCACAGTTCGAGACGTTACCAGTCTGGTACCGGTGACGAGATTCAAGGCACATGGAACATACATAACCCGCGTCCTCCTCTCACCCGATGTGCGAAAGCTCGCAACATGCTCTGCCGATCACACCGCAAGAATCTGGACTGTCGATCTTGACAATGTCACTCCTCCTGATCAGCAGAAAGAAGATGAAGATGGCGCATTAGCTCGTCAAGGTTCTGATGAGAACTCAGGTGCATTTCCATTGGAAAACGAGCTTGATGGCCATCAGAGATGGGTCTGGGATTGCGCTTTCTCTGCCGACTCTGCATATCTGGTCACTGCCTGTTCCGACCACTATGCTCGACTATGGGAGCTGCAGAGCAAGACGATCATTCGCCAGTACAATGGCCATCATCGCGGCGCTGTATGCGTTGCGCTCAATGATTACTCCGAAAGCCGATGAAGCGGCACTGCTGCAGAGCAAGTGACGTTGGAGTTTAGGTTGCAATATGGCTGGCGCTACCGACGGGATTATCCAGTCCACTTGGGTAAGGCGATTAGTCTTCCGAGACCCTGGTACTGATGGCCGTGCATCGAGTTGGACACCAGAGACAACCTGCACATCCGGTTCACTGACTCCTTGACTGGAGCAGTGGCTTTCCGGTCTTTCTCTGGTGGTTTATTGTACTGACATTAGCATGGCGCTTGGGGTGATTTTTTCTTCGGGAGCATATCTCATGAGCGCTTGATGGGCCCGTCCTGGTCCACCACAAAACACATTGCTTTCGGCCGTTTTCGCGATGGCTTTCAGTCGTGTCGATCCTTCTTCTCAGACATATCTGATGCTGACTTGGATGTGCTTTCCTCTGGGCCAGCTTGGGTTTACGACTTCCGGCGCCGTGACTCGATGGGCCGCGACTACCGGAACGCCATGCCGATGACACGCCGCGTGGATGTGCTTTGCGCCATCCTCGCCCAACTCCGAGTAGTAACGATACGGCCGCGAACCCTTCGCACTGCTCACATCGCCGACTTGAGATGAGTCCCCGGTCTTCACACCACTGCGCAGCGATAACGTGGCGCTGTTTCTCCTCCTCCTTCCTGCGCTATTCGAAGATCCGTCCGTAAATCCTTGATAATCCCTAGAAATCTGATGCGCGACGTTTTGCGACCGATCCCTAACCACACAGCCGCTTCATGCCATCCATGCCAACGTCTTTGAAGCTACTCTTGATCCGATGCCCGTTGGCGAGCACTTTGCCTCTGAAAGAGAGTCCGAAATTACCATAGGATTGAGACGACAACAAGATAGGCTGGAGTTGTTGATTTTATCTACATATTCTATCTAAAGAGAAGAAGACGTCCTCAAGCACACAGTCTCGGGGGAAGGCGATCCGACACGTGTAGAGACGATAAGGTGCAGATGAGATGGACTACAAAATCTTTGATTGATTGAAGCGTGTGAGAGCCGTGGACATGATAAAGACGATGCGATGAGGTACCGGAGCGCCAGTGAAGAGAGCCAGTAAAGAGCTAGTAATAAGGCTGCGAGGACGGAGGAATTGGGCGACAGTGAGGAAAGAGAGGACCCGGTGAGCTGACCAAAAGGCTGCGCAAATGGCGACATCCTGCGACTTTGAGGGAAGAGAGCGGTCCGACACGCTGGGCCCGACATCGTTCTGCAAATCAGCTGGCACGCGTCTACGTGGCAGTGATCGGAACGGCGCGAGAGACGAAAAGGAGCAAGCGGTCTTTAATATGGAGGGCCCGTCGGGACACTGGACAGGGTTGCGAAGACAAAGACATCCTGCGACTCCGATTGGGGGAAGCAGAGCGACACGCCGAGAGCAGGTCATTCCGAACACGTCCTCATAGCAGCGGTCTGGACGGCACGAGAATCAACCAAGAGCGAGCGGTGTCTGATCGGGAGTATCATTGGATTGTGCTAGACTATTTGGCGAGCAAGCCATGGTTGCCATGCTGCGACAGCAAGAAAGAGCTAGTAAGCTGTCCGGAATACAGGGATGATCTGAGATTTACGGTAGCAGAAGACGAAAAGAAGGAGAGAAGAGAGCAATGAAAGCAGAAGAATAGGTGAGAGGGGGGCTGAGATTGGACCTTATGCCGCACTCGGTGGAGAACGGATCGGCTCGACTAGGACGTCCTCACGCCAAATCTAGCGAGCTGAGACTCACGAAGATACGTTGCGAGGAAGAGACGGATCAGGTAGCACGCAGTCATGGGGATACAGGTAGTTTGGGTCACTCCGCGGAAGTGAAGCCGTCGGAATCAGGACAAGACTTCGTGAGGCCGGGCAAGAGCCAAGGCAAGGACAAGAGTAGAAAGCGATCAGGCTGAGGTAGTGGGTCACAGTGTCAACGTCCTCATTTTCATGACTTATGGGGGGCACAAGAGAGCACATGTAGATCAGTAGGACACCGGTGTCCAGTGGAAGAGCTATGGTTGATATGTGGTGGATTGGGTGAAAGTCTAGGAGGTTCCGATGCCACGGAGACGGATATTGAGCCTTGAGCTAGATCGTTGCTCGATGAATGAGAGCTGTGTCGAATGGTCATGTCCTGCTGTTGTACATTTCAGAAGGTGAAGAATGGATATGAAGTCTGGCTTGAAGATAAGCTAGTCTACTTTCGTCAATGTCCTCAGATTTGCCCTGAAGTTGTGGAGATGGATATCGTTTGAACTTCAATTACTAGCAAAGAGCGTGGTCAATTTGAAAAGTATTCGAGAATGGGCCGCGTTGTGAATGGTCTCAAGTTCCGGGGCGTCTGGTGAGGTGCCCATGAATGTCTTGGCAACTTGGCACTGCACAAATCATGACGGGATATTCCACGACCATAGATCGACTGGAACAAAGAAAGAATTTGAGGACTGCAGGATGTCTTGTCTTGTCATATGCTTCATGTCTACGTATGCACCTCAACGACCGACCACCTCCGCGATACTCTTCATATACAGGCCACGCAGACTCTCGACAGAACGCTATTTTGTCGAGTCCCCACCGCTGCCTGGTCTCATCGCAGCGTTGGCGGCAGCACTGGCCTGCGCTGAGCTTTCTTTTCTCTTCAATTCGGGACTCTGCGGAGGCTTTCCAAATGGTCCACGTCCGCTTTCGCTTGTTGGACTCATGATGCCACCAATACTGGGTGATCGTATATTGCTCATGCCGCTCTTATTACTTGCAAGACTGGGTCTTCTGCTATGTCCCGACCCTCCTTGCTCGGCTTCGCGTTCCAAAAACTCAGACCAAAGCTCTGCCAGAGATTCTCTTTCACGGCCGCCGATGGGACTTTCGGGGGTGAATTCTCCTAGTGTAGGTGTGCTTGGTGTCCTTCGGAAGGGTGACATGGGGACACGGAGGCTTCCACCTGCTGTATTCATGCCTGTACCTTGGCGGAGAAGGCCGGCTTGTTCCTTCTGCTGTTCGTCCCAACCGAGTAAAGCTGCTATCAGTTGCAGGATCTGGAACTTCTTTGGATCGCTCCTGTCGAGATGGAGGAAGTGTAGGAAGTGGTTCGTCACCAATTGTCGGTCGACGTTGTCTTCTGGCTTGCCGCGTTTGAGGAAGCGGAGAGCTTTGGTGAGGTGATCATTCAAGATGACAGCCTCGTGTCGCAACTTGCCAATCAACAGATTCTTCTCCTTGACTTCTTTCTCAAATGGTGCTGTCCTCTCCAGCTCTTTCTTCGTCTCTTCCAGCTGCTTCTCCAAGTCGTTGGCTTTCTCTTCTGCAGCTTTCGTCTGGGCTTTGAGGGCATCTAGTTGTGCCTGATTTGATTCGACCATTTCTCGCAGCTCTTTCTTGCGCTCCTCCTGAACTTCTCGCAGCGCGCGCTGAAGCCCATCAACCGTACTGCTTTGCATCTCTGCTTCGCTTCGTATTCGCTCGTAAGCATCTCGCTGTGAGTTGACCTGGTCTTCTAACTCTTGCGATCTCTCCTCGAGAGCCTCCCGCCGCGAGCGCTCTTCTGTAGCTAAAATCTCCCAATCCTGCATGGCCTGCTTGGCGTTCTCGTATTCTTCGCGCAGTCTGGCTTCTTGCGTGACATACTCGTCTCTTTCTCGAGCCCAATTCGTGGTTGACGCACTTGTCCGGCTTCGCAAAGTCTCAATCTCGGACGCTTGTGATTCTTTCTCCGCATTAAGCGCAGCAAGCTGTTCTTGCAGGCGCTGGTTCTCCTCTTCCGCTGCCTTGGCTGAAGCTTCAAGCTCTTCGATCTTTTCTTGCCTCTGCTCCAATTCAGCGGCATCAGATTTCAGTCTCTCACCCAGCTGCGAACGGATGGTATTGACTCGGGTCTGCAGGGTGCGATAGTTAGCCTCGGCTGTCTCTTTGCCTTGCTGTGCCTGCTCCAGTTCCTGCCTCAGACTTGAGACGTCGTCATCAGACTTCTCTTCGCTGTGTTTCTCTTGCAGGCTCTCGAGTGACTTCCTGAGTTGCGTGACTTCTGCTCGAAGGCTGTCGCGTTCCTGCTGCATGGCGTCTAGTCGAGCTGCAGTATCTGAACCCGCTCCGTTGCCTATGTTCCTTGCCTTGGCATCTTCATCGTCCTCCCCGTCTGATTCGTCTTCTTGGGCATCGGACTTCTGCTTCGGCTGCTGTGCGCCATTTCGCACCGGTCTTTCCTCCTCATCTTCCGGTTCGGCTGGTGGTGAAGATGGCATGTGTAGGGAGTCTTCCGTGGCGAGTCGGCTGGGTATGGCCGCTTTCTAGACTCTGTCTTAGCAACAAAAGCAATACTCGGAATATATCGATCAAGCTTACACTCGGCGATTGTGATCGAGATCTGTCTTCGTCGTCGTCGTCGCCCTCTACCGCATTCTCCTTGGAGCCATTGACATGTGCTGTGGCGTTATCTGCATGCGCCGAGCCATTGGCTTTCTTCTTGCTCTTTTTCTTCTTCTTAGAAGCGTTTGAGACTGTCAAGTCGCACGTGTTAGCCGCGTATGCCCTTCACCTGCAACACGAATCCTCCCTCCATCTCCGAGGCTGTTATAGATGCCAAGACAAAATCATCTTTCAGCAGTAACGTGAACATTGCGTACCTGATTTGGCCGGAGAATCTACTGTCGACATGGCGCATATGTTCAATCCTCAATGGACCTTCAAGAGTACAATTCTATAGAATTGCTTGACAGGTACACCTGGCGTTCCTCACTAGCGTGGGCAAGGATTGTGCGGGCGAGGGCGTTTCATCTGATGACAAGTCCCACCCTCTCCAATGTCTCCTTCTACCACCTATCCCCCACTACACGGATAAAATAATTCTTCACAGAGAACAGAACTCATCAGGCTGTCATGTGAAGATCAAGACGAACGTGTGCGCACTATCATTAATGTCGGTCGACCTGCCCGGCCCACGAATAGCGCTTTACCTTCCAGGACTGTGCACTCTCCACGCTCTCGGTCCCGCCACTCCGCTCGAATGCCGATGTCACAAGGCTACAGAGTCTCTGCACATTGGAGTGCTACTCACTAGTCGCGGGCCGCTGAATGACAATCTGCTATTCGCTGCAATCCTGGATTCCAAGGGTGTGCGGAATACCCACTGTCACTCCGATGCGCAGAGACGCTGTACTAGGTAGCGTTCCAACTACCAGGCTACTGTTCCAGACCAAACAGCGCTGTTCTGTTTCGTACAGAACAGATGAAATTTTAGCTCCTCAGGCGTCTGTCGCGACGCGAGTGACGGCGAGCATGTCTAACGTGCCATAAGAAAATGAGGTAGCAAGGCTGCTATCAATTCTTGAAGGGCATGAATATCAGTGCTGCGCCGAGACGACCTACCAGAAGTTTTCTATAGGTGCCCGTCAAGATGGTTAGCGATGAAGAAAGGGCAGACTCTCTGCTCCGAAGGAGCCCTTGGCAGCATCGTGAAGAGTATAGACTCCATCCGGTTCGATGCTAAGCCTGGAGCTACAATCAGGTCAAGAGAATGTTCTGTGCACAGCCGTGGTCACAGCAGGTCGGTCGACGTAACACCATCATTGAACAGGATCTACGTCCTTACCGTCAGGCACCATCGGATGAGCGCACTTTAGCGACGAATGATGAACGATGGAATATGACGGACCAGCTCTTGGGTGATCGGGTTCCTGCGTTGGCACCCTTACCATCTGCATGGCTCGTTTGCATCTCGTTTGCATGACAGTCTCACATCTCCTGATCATCAACATGAGCTTCTTGTCACAGGTACTTACTCGCCTCTACAAGACTTTCCAAAACCCAGTCTCAAGCCAGCTTTCAGAGAAACTGGTGATTCTGAGCCACATAGGCCGAGAAAGTTGACATGGCGGCTCTCTATGGATCGGAGAACCACCTGCTCGATCTGACTCCACCCCAAATCCTCCAGCAGCTTGCGGAGCAGAGAGGTCAAGCAAGTTACTGGGCGGGAAAAGTCAGCATCTGGGTGCTGATTCACAATGCCTCCAACGATGTGCTTCTGAAGGTGCCTCCGCACTCCGGCGAAGCAGGCCTCCAACACCCAGCTTTCGAAGATGTCCCAAATATTACCGTCGCCAGGGAGACCATGAACGCTGAAGGACAACTGATCAACGAGATTCACGACCGACGAGACGAATACAGCGACCATATAGTCAGCAAGCTCGTTCAAGACCTGGTGATGCGCACCACTCACCCAGCCAGCGTTGGGGGAGTCACCATTCTCGACGCCCGCTGTGCAAACGATTTGCTGCGCTTCCAGCTCATTGTCGCCTGTCGTGTTCAGTCAGCCTTCCTGTTTGGAGCTAGCATGACTGGACTACTGTGGCTGCCGGAGCAGGACTTGATGACAGTCAACACCGCAACCATCGGTAAGAAGCTTGGGCAAGGTGGAATTTCTTCCCTGTTCGCAGCGCTTGAGGATTGGAAGCGTTCTCAGAATGTCGTGAACACAAACGCCGCCACACAGAGCGAGGTGACAGCCAATTCTGCAGAAGTGGAGGGTAGTGAGCTGTCAGGCACCGATATTGGAGAAGATGGTGGGTATCTGAGTGATGATGAATCAGCTCAGCGCGGAATTGAAAGCGACGGGCTCGACGATCTACCAGATCTTGTCGATGACGACGACGGAGACTCACCACCTTCAGAGCGGGTCACCTTAGGTGCCGAACTTGTTCCCTTCACTCCAACGCTGCCACATCCAGCCGTCGGCGAGCGACGTCCATCTGGCTTCGTCACTAATCTAGGTAAGTACTGGACAGTGGATCGTACCCAATGTGTTGAGCACAACAGCTGACAACGAATTGCACCGCGCTACAGGCAGGTTTGCAATGCCAGCTGAGAAGATAGCTGGTCGAAGAGTCGTGCGGAGGATGCAGACAGCGAGAAACTCTGCTGTGATGGATTCGAAGCTCCTGAAAGGCCATGCCGATTGGACAGTTCTGAGGAAGAAGCTTCAATAGAGACATGAGCTTGGAGGAAGAGGGAACTTGGTGGACAGTCCATGGCAACAGGAGATTGTGGTGAACGCGGTTCAGGTGCTACGTCTTCATCGAGATACTGCGACAATGGGACAGGTGGAGTTGAGCTCTGTGCTGATGGAATTACCATGAGCAGGAATGAAAATTATTTGGTTTTAATGCTTGGACCATGTCATTGTATGAACCAAGCGTGGACGCGTCGTTTTCGCGCTGTCGGGATGTGGACCTCGCAACCGGGAAAGTGGCTGCAGCGGAAGAGATACTCAGACTTCGCTGCCATTTTGCCTCTCGACCAGCACAACAACAAATTCGAACACAGTATGCTACATGCACGTTGCAACAGATGTAGCGCGCAATGCCCATCGAGAGTGCCTCGTGAACCCGCTACGGTCTTGCCGCAAGCCAGCCAAGCATGCCGAACCTAGGGATGCAAGGAATGCCATTCACGGCACGATTTCACTGACCATATGAAGTGACATTGCTTCAGTATTGATCCCATCCTCTCGTATCTGCAAGAATGGCTGAGCCGCCAGGCGTTGGCAGTCTGTTTGGTTTCCTTGACACGTTCGTCACACGATTGTACAGAGTGCCACCAATCTGGTCTGCATCCTCTTCAATATCTAACTTTCACAACCTGACAAACAATTCCAGCGCCCTGGTACCACTAGTATTTGAGCCTCTCCCATTAGGATCGATCAAGCCGAACGGTTGGCTACGAGACCAGCTTCAGCTCATGAGCGACGGTCTAGCAGGACATCAGCATGACTTTTACGAGTATATTGCGAATTCTACCTGGCTTGGAGGCGATCAGGATTATTCTGGCCTCAACGAGGGCTTTCCATATTGGTTCAATGGCCTCGTTCCCCTCGCATACGCGCTGGAAGATGCTCGCCTCAAGGACCAAGTCCATAATACAGCTCAGATTGTCTTAGAACTGCAGAAGAGTGATGGCTGGTTGGGTCCTGAGACTGCGCCGACGAGGACCATTTGGGGCCGGTATCCTTTCTGCCTCGGTGCGATACAGCTGGCCGAGGCGAATAGCACCTGGACGCAGCCAATAGTTGACAGTCTGCAGAGATTCGTTGTGCTTGTCAACACCATGCTGAAAGACAATTACTTGGGCTATATCACCGACGACTGGGCTCGAGTGCGGATGCAAGATATGATGATCACATTGCAATGGCTACACGAAAAGTATCCTGGGGAAATTGGTGATGTTTTGCTCGAAACCATGCAGTATCTCCACGAAAAGGGCCACAATTGGGAGGACTGGTACAGCCAAGATGCATACTTCGGCCGCGGCTTCGACAAAGATCTCGACACATTGCCATGGAGCCTGACATACCTGGACGGTCCTCTTTTCCCATTCCAGCATGGAGTCAATGTCGGTCAGGGCCTGAAAGCTCCAGCTGTTGTACGACGCTGGAACCATAACCACAGTCTTATCGATACCGCCATGAACGGAGTAAACTGGACGATGCAGTATCATGGCGCGGCATCCGGAACCATCCTCGCAGATGAAAGACTCGTTGGTCTTGCTCCTTACTCTGGCTCAGAGTTGTGCACAGCAGTCGAAACGATGTATTCGCTTTCCTACTTGTATCAGGCTCTTGGTAACAACTACTACGCCGATCGAGCGGAACTTGCAGCTTTCAACAGTCTTCCTGCTGCTGTGACTCCAGATTGGTGGGCACACCAGTACGTTACGCAGCCGAATCAGCCTTTTGCAGAAATCTTACCCCAGGCACCATTTTACAATACCAATACTCGAGGTACTACTTTCGGATTGGAACCGAATTATGCATGCTGTAAGTCAAATGTTCTCCTTCCAGTCTGGCTGATGTCGTGTCTTGCGCACTTCGAACGCAGTATGAATCTGCTGACACTTCTTCCATGGTCTTCTAGGCACTGTCAATCATCCCCAAGGATTTCCAAAGTTCCTATCGAACAGCTACGTGAAAGTCGGTACCAGCGGTCTAGCACATGTCCTGCTAAGTCCTGGATCCGTAACGACAGACCTTGGACATAATCAGGTGAATGTCAACTGCACCACGGCATATCCATTCCTGGACCTCTTAAGCTACGATGTGTCCTCTCAAGCAGCTTTCGACTTGTATCTCAGGGTTCCTCAGTGGGCGGGACCGCGGTCGACCGTCGCTGTCGCAGGAGGTAGCTCCACCAGCCTGTCTCCTGATGCAAAGACTGGGCTGCACAAGGTGACATTGCCCGCTGGCGCAACTCGAGTCGACTATTTTCTGGAGTCGTCCATCCGAACGTCAGCTCGAGCGAATGATACCGTTGCTGTGTACAAAGGTGCATTGTTGTACGCACTGGAGATCACGAACTCCAATTCTTCAGCACGTCCAAGCAATCCTGGTGGAAGTGCACCATATCCTGGGAATGCTCCAGAGGAAAGCAGAGACGTGAGTGCATGATGACATGGTCTTTGGCCGAGAGATTGCTGACATTTGCATTTCGACTTTAGTGGCAGTACCACAATACAAGTGCTTGGAACTACGCTATAGATCCTGCGACGTTGAAGTACATCGGCCCAGACACTCACACCAGTGCGGACTATAAGCTTGCCAATCCCATCTTTGCACCAGGAGCAACTCCAGGATACATTGAAGCTCAGGGATGTCAGATCGATTGGCCTCTGTATCTGAATGCCACGCCTGGCTTTCCGCCGACTGGTGAAGCGAAGAAGTGTATTAGTGGCAACCATACATTGAGATTGGTGCCCTACGGGTCTGCGAAGACACATATGGCTGATTTGCCTGTCATGAGATAGCTGCGCACATAAATTTGTAACTGCATCGGTAATCATTATGTGGATCTCCTCAAGACAAGAGACTTGTCCTTGTCCCATCCGTGGTCGAAGTCCACTTGCTTCACATTGCTCGTACGTCTGAGAGCATTGATCCTGCGCTCGGCAGCAAATGCTCTGTGCTCTAGCTCAATCCACTTCTCTGCTTTATGTTGCGCCACCAGAGCGGACTCTTCCACTTCCCACTGCGTCAAGGCAGCCACATCTTGAGTCTCTTCGAACTTCGCCACGATCTGTCGATGCAAGTACCGCATCGTCTGCCGAGGCAGAGAATGCATACTTGACATGCTTGGCAACCAGCCCTGAGCGCAATTGATGTAGGTCAGGTTGGTCCAGTTCTTGATGAACATGCTTGTGACTGCAGAGATCTCTGTCCAGCCGTTGCCTTCCTGCAAATCATGTTGTCTTCTGATCGCATTTGCATCTTGATGGAATGCTAGTGCTGGCATCCACTCCGTACAGCCTTCCAGATCAAGCCAAGTCAGGCGAAGCAAGTTGGAGCTCAATGTGCGGAGTACGGATGCTGGCTCATACAGGTCTTCGTCCATTGCAGAGTAGAAGTGCGAGCCGCCTGCGGTGATATCAGGACTGTTTTGGCTAGACACTGTTGCGGTAGCGAGATTAGGCGTCAATGTAGGACGTGGCCAATATGCCAATGACAGATGTGTTAGTGCCGGAATGTGCTTCGACAGGGAAAGCAGATCTTTCCAGCTAACTCCGGGCGGCGGATGCGAGAGACTTAGGCATGCAAGCTGAGAGAAACGAGTCGTGAGCGTAGTTCTCGAGAGGGCGGTTTCAAGAGTCTCCTCTTGATCCCAAGACTCGACGATGTTATCACTAGTAGCTTCCAGCTCCTCGCTAGATGGTTGCTGCTTCGAAAGCTTGACCAATTTGCCAACTGTCAGACTGCCATGACCGATGAGGCCGGCAAGGTCCAGCGCAAGCACGGGACCTCGATCCTTTGTCAGAGCATCCAAAACATTGATATCAATCGACGGCCCATAGAATCCGATATAGCTGAGAAGTCTCAAACGTACTCCAAGCGGCATGTCAGCAAGCATTGGTAGATCCTCAGCATCGAACAGATGCCATGATTCAGCGGCGCATTTCAAAGCGAGATGGAGCAGACTTGGCGGCCTTTGATCAACTCTCCCTGTTTCTTCGCCCGTCATTCGTGCAAATCTCATCAATTGCTTTGGTCTACTACGATCTTGGTCAGCACCTGCCGCTTTCTTGAACCGGCGAGTGCCATTCCGCAGGGCTAGCACTCGAGTCCATCCAGGTGTCTTCCTCCAACTGGTAGGGGGCGGAGGTCCAGGAGTCCGGTCAGGCATTCGCGATCGAACTCCACGCTTCGGCTTGGGTGGAGCACTTTGTGGAAGGCCAAGCATGGCACTGAGCTCTGGTGGTAGAACGGACCTTTGGGTTTGAGAGAGCTGCGCGAGCTCTGCTTTCTTTTTGGCAGCATCTTTGCCTTCGAGACGCCTCAGCTCACTGAGACGCTCATTGACAGTTGATGTTTTATTTGCGCCATCGTTGCTGGCGTTGGCTTTGCCACTTGATGAGCCTTCGAGATTGCGGAAGTTGTAGGTGCGCTTCTTGGGCATAAGCGCTCAAGATGTGATGGTCAAAAATCCCCGGTTCCTGGTCCGCAAATTCCTTTTGTACCAGTCCAGTCCAGTCAGTCCAGTCAGTAACCGAGTGTGAGTCAATTTGCTAAGTCCGGGCTGTATTTGTCCGCAAAGGAACACAAGAGGTGGCTGGGGATTATGTTTAGAATGCCAAGAAAGGTGACGTCGAGGGACAGCGGCAGCTTCCAAGCAGTTCACGTTGCATTCCATCTGTGCCGTTCTGCCAGCAACATGGAGTTCGTCTATCGTCGCAGACGCTGGTGCTTCTGTAAAGCACATACTTGACAATGGTGACTTTGCGGCCTCCCACATTTTCTAAAGCGAAGCCGCCAGCAGATTTCGAGATCCCGACCATACAATGGCTTACCGAGACATGGCATGTCACCCATAGCACGCTGCCCATGTGGAAATCAAAGCGAAACGTGCGAATCCAGTATACGCCTCTGGAGCCTTCGGTCGCGTCAATATCGGCAGATAATACGGATCGTCTCGATGATCTGGTCACGTACCAAAGCTTGAATGGCGAGAAGGTGTCAGAAGTGAAGGGAGTAGACAAGGCAGCTGGATTGGGTACACATCGAGGAGAGTGGGACTGGAGAGGCAAAGGCTGGTTGAAAGTGGCATCGTCGCATTGGGAGGTGCTAGGATGGGGCGAAGAGGCGAATAATGGCAATAATAAGTGGGTTGTTACGATGTTTGCGAAGACACTATTCACCCCAGCCGGAATTGATGTCTATTCGCAAAGTAGTGAAGGCTTACGTCCCGAGACACTAGAAGAGATCAAGCTGGCATTGTCGAAGATCGATGATAGCAGTATTGAGAAGATGGCTGATACCATCTTCGAGATTCAGGTAGATGGCGCCAGGAAGGACTAAGCCTTGGCCAGAAGGACGGCGCGTTCCAAAAGTACAAGCACTTATCCGGCTGCTGCGCTCCATTTCATCATTAGACGCGTTCGAGGTTGCAGAAGCGGGTGATAAAATCGTCTAGCTGAGGACAAGAACCTTAGGCACCCCAGCAGCAACGATGCACGAACGATGTCTCATCTGCCTGCTGCCGCCTTCTTGAGTCACGGTATCAAAAACTCACCTACAGCCGTGTCGAGGGTTTCTAAGCAAATTTGTGTCTTGCCTCTTAAGATGAGGTGCAAGACCGCACTTTCACATGTCAGACACGCGACTCACTTCACCCCAGTAACTTTCGGCAGCAGCTTCCCGGCGACCCTGCCGACCTGCTTCAACCCGCGACTTAAAGCTCGACCCGACACGCACTGCTTCAACAACATAACAGAACACCATATCGCTAATTACACAATCATCCATCGTTGGACCAGATTATGCTGACACGCAAGCGCGCGGCGGAGGCTAATCAGCCTCCTCAGGCAATCACCCTCGATGATGTACCTGCTCCCACCAGTAAGAAGACCAAACTTTCGTCGCCGCGCTATCTCTGCGCCGCCTGCGATACCGAGAAAGGAGCCAAGTCTTTTCCGGACTACAACCCAAGCGCCGACTGCCATCACCTCATCAACACGTGCAAAGCATGCTTGAAGGAGTGGGTAACCGTCTGCATCGAGAGCGCTCATTTCGCGAAGGGAGCGGATGGCGACTCCTTCGGAGTTAAGTGTAAGTAATTTTTCTTTTATGAGCCAAGCACGTCTGCATACGACCCTAGCACTACGCTCGTAATTTCGCAGACCAACGTTGTCAAACGCGAGACCTACTTTAAGCGGCCAAAAAACAATGAGCACAATTACAGCCTGCCCGTGATCGATGGCAAGCAGCCTTCCTGGGCCAGTCCATCAAGTACCAAGAGTGTTTGAGTTATTGCTGACCAGGTGTCCTAGGCCCAGAATGCTCTGCGACTATGCGACCAGTAAATTTGCAAGCCGCCGTTACCAAGACAGTCTTCGCCAGATTCAACAAAGCACATCGTCATTTCATTGGCGAGGTCACTCCGGGCTGGAGGTGGTGCTTAGCGCCTGGATGTAATGCAGGCCAGGTACACGAGAAGCAAGCTCTCGCAGCGACAAAGTCGAAACGCCAGACCAAGAAGGATGCCGAGAATTCTGCGAGCAGTCAACCAGACGTATGCACTTGTGAGAAGTGCGGCGCTCGAGCTTGTGTCCCCTGCGATCGGCCTTACCACGACGGAGAAGATTGCCAGACATACCAACGCCGAACGAAAGACAGAATGGACGAAGAAGAAATGTCTCTAAAAGAACTCAGCCGGATCTCTAAGAAGTGTCCTGGCTGCGGGAAGAGCATCCAAAAGGATGGCGGTTGTTCGCACATGTACTGCACGCAGTGCCGGCAGAGCTTTTGCTGGAATTGTCAGGAAGTGCTCAGACCAGGAGGCTATTGTCGCTGCCACCCTGAGCCGCAGATCGTGGCGGTCTAGTGAAGCTCGTTGCTTTGCAGACAGAGACTGGGGAGACGACAGCTATCGCGGAGCAGTCCAAGAAGGACGAGGCCTGCTGGAGGCTAGATCATAGGTCACAGGTGGAAGAAAGATGATTAATGGCTCTGGAAGCTCGACATGAGAAGTAATGAAAGCTTACGACAATTTCCTCGAGGTTTGACAGTGCTCGTTGACATCACAGAGAAATGGTCAATTTTCAGCCTGATCAGCCCAAGAACTGCAACAATTTTCGCTATTGACTCTGCCAAGAACAGGCCACAGTGCTCATGATGTCCTTTTCCAATACTTCACAGCGATCACACCTTTTGGAGCGACGTGCAGGTACGAGATTCTGAATGGTGGAGACTCAGGACACTGGTCTCGGGTCATGTACACAGAACAAGTGGTGGAGCAGAACTCGTTCTTTTGGTGAGCAACGCTCATCCTGATCGGGCGTTTTGGCCTCAGCTATGTCCAAGTTCTCCTTTCAAGATTTGGCTGACCATGTAGGCATGTAAATTCGCACTACTCTTTCGTTGTTGAGTCCGGCTCCTGCACATGTTCTTGGTCACCACGATATCCTTGCTCAGTTTTATTCTGTTGCTCCATCGAATACTCCTTGATGAAGAAGGAGAAAATCATGATACATCCAGCGAAAGCGCACATGACAATCCAGATAACGCGGAAGGACTTTGTGAAAGCCTCTCGAAGGAGAGCTTTCTGCGGAGCCTGTGCTGGCAAACGCTTGATGTACTCTATTAGCGCCACAACATCGCTGGGCAGATCACTTGGCGACGACAGCTTAGAGATCTCCTTGGTCATACGATTCTGGAAAATTGTGCCACCGACAGCCACGCCTAGAGACTGTCCAAATGTACGAAACCAGACAGTGAGTGTGGATGTAGTTGCCTGATCCTCTGGCGGTGTTGAAGCCTGGATAGCCAATGCGATAGATGGGAACATTAGTCCAATACCGATTCCGGAGACAATTGATAGAAAAATCCAGGCTGGAATGGATGAGTCGACGTGCAGATAGATCAGTAAGCCCATACCGAACGTCGTCAATGTCCAACCAGCCCAGATTGACCATCGATATCGTCCTGTCTTGCCCACGATGATGCCGACGAGAATTGCACAGGGTACGACGGTTGCCGTTTGAGGTAGTGCCGCCACGCCAGATATCACTGGTGAGTATCCTTTGACTGCTTGGAACCATTCGGGCATGTAGTATACCAGCGAGTAGAGGATAATGCCATGGAACAACGATCCGATGTAGAGCATCGTCGTGGAGTAGTTGAGGAAGATTGTCATTGGGATTAAAGTCGGGCCTTTCGTCATAATTTCCCATATGGTGAAACAGATGAGGCCCGCGATGCCCAGGCACAACGGTGTCAAAGTCCGCCAGGAACTCCAGGGATACTGTGTCCCGCCCCACGTGACTGGAATAAGGAAGGACGTAATCGACGCAATGAAGAGAAAAGCTCCTAAATAGTCGAGCTCCTTGAGCTTCTCTTTCAAGGGACGTCGACGAAAGTTGAGCTTGAGGAATACCATGATGCCGATGAGCCCGAGTGCGACTATGGGAAGGTTGATCCTGTGAAGTCTAGTCAGTGTCAAGCTCCTCGATGTATCGTGTAGCTGCTGGACGTACCAGAAAATCCATCGCCAAGCACCAGCATCGGCAAGAGCTCCACCAAGAATTGGTCCAGCGGTAGATCCTAGAGCCCAGACTGAAGAGATCAAAGCGTAATATTGGCCACGCTCACGCAAAGGCACAAGATCCGTAATGATGACAGTGGTAAGACCAACAAACCCACCACCACCTATGCCTTGCACAACTCGACCTGCGAGCAGTAGAGTCCAGCCTTGTGCAATAGCGGCCAGGATGGCGCCCAGCGCGAAGATCAGAAGAGTAATCACCAGCACCGGTCGACGACCAAAGCACTGGCTTAGTGATACCCATAGAAGCATGATGGCCGCCTGTGCCAATGGGTACGCTGTGCCTGCCCAAAAGGCCTGCGTAGAATCGCCCCCAAGATCTGCTGAGATCACGGGCAAGGCAATAGATAATGTCGTGGCATCGAACGCTGCGGCAAGATTGGTGATGGCCACAGCGCCAAATGCCAACCAGAACCCTATGCCTTTCTTTTCTGCGGGCATGGCCGCGTGTGCTGGCTCTGGCTCTGCGCTGCTTGCCATCTTCGTGAATGATAGAGTCGTTTCGTAAGGAGTTGAGTAAAGTGATGGGAAAGGCTGAAGGCTGTAGGTAGTTTCACTCCACGCAACTGCCGATATTCGACCATGCCACGCATTTGCAGCCCTTGCAAGACCGGTGAAGCTTGCTCCCGAAGTCGAGGTTATGGTGGATCACCAACATTGGGCTGATGTTCAGCAGCTGTTCTCCACTTTGTAACCATCCCTGTGTTCGGACGTCCGTTGATGCATTGCCGCACAGACCACATCGTGGCATGGGTCGTGATCGTTTTCGCAAGTCCCTTAGCAGCATTGCTCAGTAATGCTAGGGGGTGCTTCCCAGACATATGAGGACGAAATGGCCGGCTCTATGTCAATGTACATTGGATTGAGCTCCAAATGATGTCTGAAACTCAGGCCTTGGCGCTCGCATGGCGGTGGGCGATTGCTGCACCGCTGACAGCAGCCACAACGATCGTTATTGCTGCTTTCCTATTCTGCCATATTTATCAAAGTCTGCGAGAATACAAAGTCAGCAGAGAATTTGCTCGAAAGCTTGGTTGCAAAGCAATCAAGCGGTCACCACAGAAAGACCCATTCCTGGCTTTGGATATTTTCATTCGACTTGGCAAAGCAGCTTCTGAACGAAGATATCTGCAAACAATTCAGCAATGGCTCGAAGATGTCGCGCCGACCTTTGCAGTGCGACTCATGGGTGATGACATGATTTTCACCAACGAGCCAAAGAATATCCAAGCAATGCTGGTATCGAACTTCAAAACATTCGAAATCGGTGAGAGGAGGCGACAAAACTCTCACCAATTGCTCGGAATTGGAGTCTTCAATGCCGATGGGAAGACATGGGAGCGTGGGCGGGCGCTGGTGAAACCGAATTTCTCGCGAAAGCAGGTCTCGGATTTACAGACCTTTGAGACTCATGTTCAAGCTCTGATGCGAGCGATTCCAACAGACGGGAGTCCTATCGAGATGCAGGAGTGGTTTTTTCGCTTCGTAAGTGATCGTGCCGACATGTTTTGCGTTAATGCTTTAGCTCACGCTAGTACTCCAGACACTTGATGTAGGCACCGAGTACCTATTCGGCGAGACCAGCGGCATCCTCGATCCTAATGCCACGGACCTTGCCAGATCATTTGCGTGGGCGTTTGATGTCGGCGTCGATGGCATCAGTCAGCGGATAAGGCTTGGGAAATTCGCTCGCTTTTATCACGATCGACGTTACAGCAAAGCTTGTAGCGTGGTTCATGGTTACGTAGAGCCGATCGTGGAAAAGACCATCAGGCAAGCCAGGTCGGAGAAGCCGAGCCAGGGCCTGGAGAAGGACGAGCGATATACATTTCTGGTGGAAATGGCGCGGCAGGGCGCTTCGCCAAAGGAAATGCGAGACCAGGTCCTCAACATTTTGGTCGCAGCGCGCGACACTTCCGCTTGCCTGCAAAGCGCCGCATTCTTCGAGATGGGCCAGCATCCTGAGCTCCTGCAGCGATTGCGAGAAGAGGTTGGCTCACTTGGAGGAGGACTGCCAACTTACGAAGATATCAAGAACATGAGGTTCTTGAACAACTTCATCAAAGAAACGCTGCGCTTGCACCCGCCGGTCCCTCTCAATGCACGCGTAAGCTGTGAAGACACGTTCCTGCCGTTGGGCGGAGGACCAGATGGAAAGAGTCCCATCTTCGTGCCGAAGGGCAAGCTGTGTGTTTACCAGATCTATTCGATGCATCGGCGCAAAGATCTCTGGGGCGAAAATGCCGAGGATTTCAACCCTTCGCGCTGGAACAGCATCAGGCCAACATTCGAGTACTTGCCGTTCAATGCTGGACCTCGCATCTGTCCAGGTATGACAAAACGATCAAGAGATTTTGATGATGGCCAATGCTGACTCGCATACTTAGGCCAGCAATTCGCTCTCACTGAGACTGCTTATGTGATCATTAGGTTGCTTCAGACGTACTCGACTATCGAGGCGTGTGAGAAGGGCGTGTCTTGGTACGAGAACCTAACATTGACGTGCTCGACTGGACCAGGAGTGTGGTTGAGATTCCATAGATAGGCTCAGACCCACTGTAGCATGTGGAAGGGCTATTTGCGAGGCTGTATTGTTGTTGATGAAGGTGGAAGATTCGTTGCTGTAGATGGTGATGAGGTCCCACTGCGGCTGTTCGGAAGTCCGCCCCTGCATGGCTTGGCATGCTCGGTCCCTCGGTCTCTCTTGAACAACGCGTGTTGGCATATCCCGATCATTGAACATAGCCAGCCTCATCTCGCAGTAGTCTTATTATGGCTGCTCTCATGGCGATGCGATACTCGGATTCACTGTCACTCACATCGAACGAGCCACCATGAAGCTGAACGACCCCGTCTTCGCTCTCTGCGTCCATGTCACGGTCGAAACTCCCGCGATGCTTGGCTTCATCTTTGCACCCTCCAATACTCTTGCCAAAGAGCAGCCTTTTGCTGCGCCGATTATTCGCCAATACGGTTTGCTTCTGCTGGTCACCAACATACTGGTGTTGTGTCTGCTAGCAGAAGCAAAAGACGACTCCAGCGCCAACTCACAGCTTCTGCAACGCGTCACTGGTGCTCTGGCCTTGTACCATCCAGCTCCTTTAATGCGGGCCACTGGACGACTCATACGGGGAGAGCAAGCTACTTCTATCATGTCAGCACCATGGCTGCATGCCGTGCTACACATGGCATGCTTTGTGGTACTATTGTCATCTGTCTGGCTGTAGCTCTCTTGGGACTTGGAGCAGTCTTCGCTTTACACCAATGGCAAGAGTTGCAGACGAACGAAGGATACATCGAGGACGTAGGTAGTTTGCGTTGAATTCTAAAAATCTATGGCACGAAATTGATGAACACAAGGAAGAGTCGAAGCTGCGTGTAGGGCGAAGCATCTTGTGCAGAGGCACCTATGACGCTTCGCGCTTCTACATATCATCATCGAATTCTCGACAACGTCTCAGAAATGCCATTTCGACGGCCAGGCCAGGTCCAAATGAGGTGGCAACGATATGATCGCTGCCTGGGCCCATTGAACGAAGCCTGTCGAGTACAATCAAGACCGTCGGGCTTGACGAGTTACCTCGGGTGCGATAAATTTCACGAGATGCGCGCAACTGGTGCTCTGACAGATCCATCACGTCTTTGACTCCATCGATAATAGCCTCTCCACCTGGATGGAGCGCCCAGTCGAAGTCCTCTTTGCTCATCGGGCTGGCGCCAAATCTAGCAGAATACTCCGGTACCAGGCTCTCAAACATTGGCTTTACGGCTTTCTTTGTGAAGCTTGGGACATCTCGTGTCAGAACAGTCCGGAAACCTGGAGCATTCGTTACTAAGCTGCTGAGCAACATCTGTACGAACGAGGGAAGCACTTACCTTGGGGGCCAGCATAAAACCCCATATGCTCCGCGGTGCCTGGGATTAAGGCATTGCCCCAGTCTAGTAGCTGGAATAATGGTTCTGTATCGTCTGCAAGGCCCAGACCGTTACAAAGAACAAAAGCCGCTGCGCCATCAGCGAACAGGGCTCCAGCAATTCCAACGTCTGCCGCCGAGCTTTTCTCTGCGGCCGCCAAGTCGCAGCGGACGTTTGGTGTGCAGAGTTCGCAAGCGAAACACAGTATTCGAGCTGGCTTCCCACGAGCGGTTGCTCCAGCTGCAATCTGAGCAGCTGCACGCATAATTGCGAGTCCGCCCGCGCAGCCTACTCCATGAAGCAGCATCCGATCTACTTTCTCAGCTAGCCCGAGCGCTCTGTTTACGAAAAGATCGTAACCTGGGTTGCCTTGTGTCGTACAAGTTACGCCGATCGTGTGAGTGATGTCTTTCTTGTTTCCTCCCCACTCACGAAGCGCTTTCCTACAGGCCTGGGCTGTCAAATCAACGCCAACCTGTCTGTAGAATTCGTCCAGCTCGATGATCGAAGGTGGCTCGCTTTGAGCCCCAAATCCATGCGCGTACGTTCTCACAGCGGCGCGAGTCTGAATTCCAGTGTTCTTGTTGATCTCCAGAAGTTTCTTCAAACCTGGACTCTGCACGTTGTAGAAGCGAGAAGCGAATTCATCCAATTTTTCCGGCGCCAGGGCGTATGGCGGATATTGTGCTCCGAGGCCTGTGATCCATAGTTCTGGACCTCTGCTTGGTATGGCATCTATCTCGACCGCATGTGGCGACATGCTTGACAATTCTTTGAGCAGGAGTTGTGAAAAATTCTGGCTAAATCAAGACGAGGACTTGAAGGATGTGTTCGATACCGTTCGAACAGCTGCCACTGGACAGCACGCTTTACACTAAGGATGTCGGGATCTTTGACCGGCTTCAGATCCTCCGAGCAAATACGGAGTTGCAAAGCCAACATATGTGGATCATCGGTCTACCGTGAGACATGGACTTCCGCGCCTGCAGGCCTCAGCCTCATGAGTGTGGATCTTCAGCTCCCATGCACTATTCTTGGCCGGTGGGTCCCCAGCGCACAAGCACACAGCAGCCTAGTGAAGGCAGTGTGTCTAGACTATCATTTGCAGCCTTGTAACGCAAGGCATAACAATCTCTGAAGGCTGGGTAAGATAAATTTGCGTTCATTCGCGCTCATGGGAAAGGCTTGTTCTATCTCCATATGCCCAGAGCGTTCTTGTTGCTACATCTACCCTAATCACCACATACGAATCTGACCTCTGCCATGGCAGTCGAGCATCCTCTCCATGAGCCAAATGGCACTGGCGCGCCTGGGCCTGCACAACGGAGTGGCAGCACCAACGGCGACGAGCTTTCCAATGGCACGACTCACCTTACGACCGGCACAATAGGAAGTGTAGAACATGAAGCTACACAAGATGTTCCACCTATAGCACAGTCAATGCCGGACGACAAAGGCCCAGCCGATTCCGTGGAACCTGTTGCCATCTGTGGAATGGCGATGAGGTTGCCAGGCGGAGTTCGCAACGCGGAAGACTTCTGGGATATGCTCTACAACAAACGCAGTGGACGGTGCCGTGTGCCCGCAAACAGGTCAGTGCAGCTTGTTACTACCACCACTAAAACGTATCACCCACTGATGACCACAGGTATAATGCGGATGCGTGGTATGGTCCAGGCAAGATCGGACATGTAGCTTGCAAATATGGCTACTTCCTGGACGATCTCGATCTCGCTAATTCAGATGCCTCGTTCTGGTCAATGACCAAGCAAGAAATCGCGGCAATGGACCCTCAGCAAAGGCTGACACTCGAGATGGTGTATGAGTGTCTACAGAACGCCGGTCAGAAACCAGATGAGCTCCGTGGGAAGCGTGTGGGCGTCTATCTAGGAACATTCGAGGGCGACTGGATGGAACTGGACGGCCGTGATCCTCAGAACTACCACATGTACCGACTGACTGGCTATGGAGACTATATGAGCGCTAATCGTATCCATTACGAATTTGGTTTCACAGGCCCAAGGTAATCTCTTCAATATATTGTGCGTATGCGAAGCTGACAAGCGGCAGCGTGACAATACGAACAGCATGTTCGTCGTCCCTGACAGGTCTGTACGACGCTTGCCACGCTATCTATGCTGGCGAGTGTGATTCAGCAGTCGTCGCATGCGCCAATTTGATCTTCTCTCCTCGAACAACGATCACGATGCAGGAACAAGGCGTTATGAGCCCGAGCGGTCTCTGTAAGACATTCGACGCAAATGCAGATGGCTATGCACGTGGCGAGGCAGTCAGTGCTGTTTACGTCAAAAAGCTGTCTGATGCAATTCGAGATGGTGATCCCATTCGGTCGATCATTCGGAGTACTGCCATCAACGCAGGTGGCAAAGCTTCCACATTAACAGCACCGAACACAGTCGCCCACGAATACCTCATTCGCCGTGGACACCAAGTTGCTGGAATCACGGATTTCAGCAAAACAGCCATGATCGAGTGCCATGGAACTGGTACCGCTGTCGGCGACCCGATCGAGACAAACGCTGTAGCCAATGTCTTTGGCGAATGGGGCTGCTATATCGGCTCTGTCAAGACGAATCTCGGTCACAGTGAAGGCGCTTCCGGACTTTCTAGCATTATCAAAATGACACTGGCTCTGGAGAATAAAACGATACCACCGAACCTCAACTTCACAACGCCAAATCCCAAGATTCCATTCGAAGAATGCAAACTCAAGGTACCCACAGAGCCGCTGCCATGGCCTGCGGACAAGAAAGAACTGGTTGGTGTGAACTCTTTCGGCATCGGTGGCTCGAATGCGCATGTTTTGTTGGAAAGCGCCGATTCCTTTGGCATATCTCGTCAGCGCGTGCCCTCTGGCAACGAAGTCGATGGCCAGCTGCTCCCGCGATTGCTATACTTTTCGGCCAAGCATCCAGAGACTCTTAAAAGAATGATTGCGGATCATGAGTCTTACCTATCTTCACATCCGGGAGCCATTGACGACATGGCTTATTCGCTGGCATACAAGCGCGAGACACTTGCCCATCGTGCTTTTGTGGTTGCTGACGGAGAGGGTCTTTGGGAGACTTCGCTTTCATATCGCCCTGGCGAAAAGGTCACACCACGTAAAGTCTTCATCTTCAGTGGACAAGGCGCACAATACCCTCAGATGGGCAAGACCTTGATCACACAGGTGGCTTCATTCCGAGAAAGTATTCTAGGTATGGATCAAGTGCTGCAGACGCTTCCTGACAAACCGGATTGGCGCCTCATCGATGAGGTACTTCGTCCAAAGAAGACTAGTCGCTTGGCTGAGGCCGAGTTCTCCCAGCCCTGTACGACTGCTATGCAGATCGCCCTGGTGGACCTGCTCGACGCGCGTGGTATCAGAGCTGAAGCAGTGATTGGTCACTCCAGCGGTGAGATTGCCGGAGCCTATGCCGCCGGTGCACTCACCAGTGCTGAAGCTATCACCATAGCTTATCAGCGTGGCCGTGTTATGACTTTTCTGGACCAGAGCAGACCAGGTGGCATGGCCGCTGTCGGTCTAGGCAGGGAAGCTGTCGAGCCGTTCCTCAGGACCGGAGTGTCGATCGGCTGCGAGAACAGTCCAGAGAGCGTCACACTTACAGGCGACAAATTGGCTCTTGAAGAAGTGTTGCAAGACATTCGCAGCTCTCATCCAGGCGTGCTAGCGCGAGCACTGCAAGTCGACCGAGCTTATCATAGTCATCACATGGAGTCCGTCGCCAAGGTTTACCGCGACTCCTTGCCCAAGGAACTGCAGGCGCGGAAGCCAAGCATCCCATTCTTCTCCAGCGTATACTGCAGGCCTATATCAGAGGCGGGAGAACTTGGATCAGACTATTGGGTGCAGAACCTGGTCTCCCCAGTTCTGTTCTCACCTGCCGCTGCCGTTCTTCTCAGCAACCTTCCTGTGCCAAAGGTTTTCATGGAAATTGGACCGCACTCTGCCCTAGCTGGACCGTTCAGACAAATTCTGAGGCATCACGGGAGCAGTGATGATTACACGAGTGCTCTAACTCGTGGTAGTGATGCGCACAGAGCCGTACTCAAAGCCGTTGGCGAAATGTGGCTGCGCAATGTCGACTTTCCTGCAGCCTCAATGGCACCCAAGGGTAACTTCCTCACGGATTTACCACTATATCCATGGTACTACGAAGAACCATTATGGCACGAAAGTCGTCTTTCCAAGGAATGGCGT
The DNA here is from genome assembly GCA_000504365.2 of Pseudocercospora pini-densiflorae CBS 125139. NCBI lineage: Eukaryota > Fungi > Ascomycota > Dothideomycetes > Mycosphaerellales > Mycosphaerellaceae > Pseudocercospora > Pseudocercospora pini-densiflorae. The sequence continues at coordinate 81,422 of KZ107729.1, read as the reverse complement.
CTGAGAGAGCACCCTCACCATGACATTCTGGGGTCACGCGTTCTAGAAAGTAGCGACAACAGTCCTAGCTGGCGTAACATTCTGCGGCTCGATGTTGTCAGCTGGATTAAGGAACATGAGGTCGGGGGCGAAATTGTTTTCCCCGGAGTGGGATACATCTGCATGGCAGGAGAAGCGGTTCGCCAGCTTACAGGCGCCGAAGACTTTACTGCACGAAGGGTTCACATCAAGAATGCCCTTGTGATGTCGCAAGGAGTCGACGTTGAGGTTGTAACACAACTGCAGCGTGCGCGACTCACATCAACGCTGGATTCGGACTGGTATGACTTCACCATCTATTCGCTGAGTCAAGGGACCTGGGTCAAGCACATTTTTGGTCAGGTCAGAGGAGGCTCTGAGCATCCTAAAGAGACTCCCAAGCTTGAGCAACTTCCGCGTGAATTGTCACGCCGGGTGTGGTACAGAAAGATGCGACAGCAAGGGCTTGCTTATGGCCCACGCTTCATGGGACTTCGTGACATGAGCGCCCATCCAATACAGAAGCGAATCGTTGCTAGTCTGGATAATGACATTAGAGAAGGCGAGTCACACTACGCAGTGCATCCTGTGACTATGGACTGCTGGATCCAGGCAATGGTACCGGCTGCCTTCAATGGACTCACGCGTCGAACACAAACACTTGGTATTCCGACTTATATCGGCGAGGTGTATGTCAAACCGCCATCTGCCGAAATGACGCTTCAGACTACGGCGGATGAGATACCAAAGTCGACATTGTCTGGCGAAGTAGTCGTGACGTCGGGAGGGCAGGTTGTTGGTGAAATGAAAGGACTACAGCTTTCGAGCATCGGAGATTACGAAGACGAAGATCAAGAAGATCCTTGCGCTGCCGTTGAGCTAGAATGGAAAAAAGATGTCAATGTCCTCGACGTGAAGGAACTGATGAGGCCCGCTCAAGACCGAGTCGCCCTGCACAAAGCACTGGACGAGTTCGCAGCCATGTGCATGATTCAAGCCGACTTTGCTTTGCGAGGTATGATACCTCATACTAGCCATCTTGATAAGTTCAAGCGATGGCTCGCAAACTTCGTGGGATCGATGCCAGATGGAGGCTACGCTATTCTCGAGGACGGAGCTCAACTGGCCAAACTCGAAAGCTCTACACGCAGTAAGAAGATCCAGCAGATGCTTGCCGAACTACAAGGTACCGATGCAGGCCCGACGGCGACAGCCATCTACAAGATATCGCAGAACATCGCTGGCATTTCAGCGGGTGAGGTCGATGAGCTTGCGCTGCTACTTGAAGATGAAATCCTGCATCGCGTCTACGACTTCATGCAAAACACTGACTACGCGGACCTCATTGATTTGATTGCTCACCGCAAGCCTAACCTCCGAATACTGGAGATTGGCGCAGGTACTGGCGGAACTACCGCCACGCTTTTACCCCTTCTAAAGTCATCCTATGGAGAACGCATGTATCTGGACTACACTTACACGGATGTCTCCGCTGGCTTTTTCATGGCTGCCAAAGAACGTTTTGGCATGTATGGCGGTATTGAGTATCAAGTGCTCGATATTTCTCAAGATCCACTCGAGCAAGGCTTCGAACCCGAAAGTTACGATCTTGTAGTGGCTTGCAACGTCCTGCACGCTACGCCAAGCCTACATGAGACTCTTAGAAATGTTCGAAAGCTGATGCATCCACAAGGACGTCTGCTCCTACAAGAGCTTGATCCCAAGACGAAATGGATCAACTTCATCATGGGCGTGTTGCCCGGCTGGTGGCTCGGTGACGCTGACGACCGTCCTTTGGAGCCATATATTCCTGCCTCCCGATGGCAAACTGAGCTTCTCGCTGCAGGCTTCGACCGTACCGATGCGACCGTCTACGATGGATACCTCATCAATAACATCATTTCAAGGCCTTCTAGGGACTTCCAGAGAGTCCGGAAAATCAGCGTCCTGCACAACAACGACCAGGACGCAGATCTGCAGCAGGTGCAAGGGCTTCTTGTTGAAGCAGGCTTTGCTGTGGATACCTGCACTCTGAGCGACAGCCCAATAGCTAATCAAGACATCGTCTCGATCCTGGACTTAGCTGGACCATTTCTACACGATCTGGACGAGGCCAAATTTGCTAAATTCACCAAATTCATTGCAGCAATGAAGGAAAGCGGCATGCTTTGGGTCACAGCTGCTTGTCAGATTGCCTGCCAAGATCCAAGATATTCCATGATCCTAGGTCTCGCTCGTGTCCTTCGCACCGAAATGTCGTTGGACGTGGCGGTCTTGGAGCTTGACAAGTTCGACTCGCAAGCACTGTCCACCATACCAGCTGTGTTTGGGCAGTTTCACGACCGTATCGCTGAGTCCAGTGTTAACCCGACCAGCGAATGGGCTACACTTAATGGTGAAGTACTCGTCAGCCGCTACCACTACATCCATGTTGGCCATGAGCTCAAAGCGGATCGTCCTACGGACTTTCTCAAGAAGCTCGAGCAGCACAGACCGGGTATGACTGATACCCTCTATTGGAAAGCCCTTGACAGTACTATCGATCCGGCTGCCGGAGAGGTTGTTGTCGACGTTCGCGCTGTCGGTCTCAACTTTAAGGATGTGTTGATAGCTTCCGGCGTCATCACTGAGAAGTCGTCGATTGGCAGTGGCTTTGGTTATGAGTCTTCTGGAGTCGTGACTGCGATTGGACCCAATGTCTCTGGATGCAAAGTTGGCGACCGCGTCATTGTCAGTTGTAGCGGCAGCTTCGCTACGCGTACTGTGGTCGATGAACGACTTTGTGCTGTCATGCCAGATGCTATGACATTTGAAGAGGGCGCTACGATGTCAGCAGTGTATTGCACGGCGATATACTCACTGATGGACGCTGCCCACCTCAGGAAGGGAGAGGTATGTCACACCTACCGAGACCTTGTTAATATCAGCCAATACTGATGTGCTCGCAGAGCGTACTAGTCCATGCTGCTTCGGGAGGTGTAGGCATAGCTGCTCTACACTTAGCTAAGATGATAGGCGCTAAGGTCTGTATCCTACTCGATGGAACGGCATGAGAGGACTAACGTCTCCAACAGATCTACTGCACTGTGTCCAGCGAAGTCAAGATCGAATTTCTGCAGAAGACATTCGGCATCCCTCGCGACCGCATCTTCAATTCTAGAGACATGAGCTTCCAGCGCGGCATTATGAAAGCCACGGACGGACGTGGCGTCGACGTAGTGCTAAACTCCCTATCTGGCGAACTGCTCCATGCCTCATGGGACTGCGTTGCAGAGTTTGGCAGATTTGTCGAGATTGGCCGTCGCGACTTCGTTGGTCAAGCCAAGCTGGCCATGGAAGCATTCGAAGCAAATCGCACATTCATCGGCTTCGATCTCCTCGCCATGTCAACCAAACGACCTCAAATGATCAAGGACCTGATGAACAGGGCGATGGATTTGTACAAATTTGGGCACATCCAGGCAATCAGCCCTCTTCTATGCTTCGAGGCTACGGAACTGCAAGATGTGTTCCGGACAATGCAGAAAGCTGCCCACATCGGCAAAATTGTCGTCAGGATGCCTCAGGATCCATCCATTTTACCGGCTGAAACCGACACATGGCATCTCAAGCTACGCCCGGATCGCGCCTACCTTTTTGTCGGCGGTCTAGGTGGCATCGGCAAAGCCATGTCAACTTGGCTGGCTGAGAAGGGCGCCAAGCATCTCATATTTCTTTCCAGATCCGCCGGAAGTATCCCAGATGATCACACTCTGATACGCGACTTGCACGCTCAGGGATGCACTGCCGCTCGTGTGTCGGGTAGCGTCAGCAATTACGATGATGTGATGAGAGCCATAAACTCGACCGACCTTCCCATTGGTGGTGTATTCCAGGGATCTATGGTCCTCAAGGATGGTAACTTTGTAGACATGGACTGGAAGCAATGGCAGACTGCTATTGAGCCAAAGGTCGCAGGCACTTGGAACCTCCACAACGCTCTACTTCAACAAAAGGTACCACTGGATCACTTCTTCCTATTCTCGTCGGCTGGCGCTATGTCTGGTCAATGGGGACAATCCAATTACAATGCTGGAAACACATTTCTGGATGCCTTCGTCCAATACAGACATTCGCTCGGGCTACCCGCTTCCGTGGTCAATATTGGTGTCATTGAAGACGTCGGCTATGTCAACGACAATCCCGCCATTCTGGATTCCCTGCGAGCAACCGCACAATACTTGATGCGTGAGCCCGATCTTCTGTCTTCCATCGAGTTGATGCTGCGAAGATCGGAACCATCAAGCGCAGATAGCAAGGGCTCTCACTTTGTCAACCACTCTCAAATCGGCATCGGAATGCGCTCAACACTCCCGATCACGGCCGACAACAATAGAACCATTTGGCGTAAGGATCCGCGAATGCTTGTCTATCGCAATCTCGAAAGTGGCGCTTCTAGTGAGAGTCCTGGAAATGACGGAAGCGATGCAGCCTTCAAATCTTTCTTGAAGTCTGTGTCCTCCAATATGACTTTACTGAAAGACGCAAGCTCTGCATTGACGCTCGGTCAAGAAATCGGTCGCACGCTGTTCAAGTTCTTGATGCGAGGTGATGATTTCAACGCAGAGAGAGACATGGAAGTCCCATTAGTCAACGTAGGAATCGACTCGCTCATCAGCATCGAGATCCGCAACTGGATTCGGAGGACCATAGGCGTGGAGTTCACCGTGCTGGAGATCGTGAAAAGTGAGAACATCAAGCAGATGGGAGAAAAGGCACAAGCGAAACTGATCGACAAGCTGGAAGCGACGTTGTGATCGAGGTTATACTTGTCAAAGCTTTACTTCCCGGGCCTTGCCTTCACCGGCAACAAATGCCTCGATCGTCTCCCAGTATCGCTTGGCATCCTCCATCGGCAGCGCACAGTGCTCCGCTATTGCCCACTGCTCTCTTCGCACGTCCACGCCTCTAGCTGCTAGCTCATTTGCATGGCTTGCCACATCCTCAGGCGCCACCACAGCATCGGCCGCAGAATACAGGTATAGCCTTGGCGCTCGACCAAATGTGCTAAGATCATTGAGTTCCTGTCTCAGATCTTCAACCGAGCTCCAAACTCCAAACCACTGTAATGTAGATATCGTTGCAATTGTTGGTAGTAGACAAATTCGGCCAACGAAATTGGTCGCCCAGTGTTGTGGTAGCGAGCATGTGGCAGAAGCATAGGATTTTGTGAATGATGATGAGCCAGGACAAGAATCCAGAATGATTCCTCGTAGCGGAATTGGAAATTCTAGGGATGGGTTTGAATTTCCTTCAGCGCTGCGTAGTAAACGGCTCAGCTGAAGCGCTGTATTGCATCCGCCATGAGAGAAACAATGCAGCAATGTAGATCCTGGGCTGTTATCTCCACATAGCTGACTGCCTTCTGAACTTTCGTACAGAGACCTGATGTAGTCTCTAGCAGGTGCCAGATGCTTTTGCACTGTGGAGAATGATTTCGTGGTGATGTCGGAGAGTACGGTACGGATGAGTAGAATTGGGGTTGCAGGGAAGAGCTTTTGGTAAGCTCTACAGTATACTGCTATTCGCTTTGCAGTTGCTCCGCCGAGCCACGTTGTTAAAAGTATCAGCTTGAGCTCTGGGCAGCTCGCTGCAGAGGCTGAGCTGTCGGGCGTGTAGAGCAGTATGTTGGGGAGATCGACGTTCAAAGGTCTGAATGAAAGTTCTGTCAATGCATCCATCCTTGACGCCATAATGCAACCTGTGGACAAATTTGGAAAGACTGTGTAGTTTTTATGGTGTATGTTGACAAGCTGTGCAAGGCAGAGAAGCAGAAAGCGAGAACGAGCGAGAGTGTTGTTCACTCCGGTGAGTTTCGGGCCGCGCTGCGGGAGGATCGCTTGGCATGAGACTTTGCACTATTCGACTACTACGCCTAAGCTAAACCAAGGAGATATGCTTGTATGTCTTCTGCAAACTTGAGTAGAGCTGACTGCTTCTCCACTATTTCAATGGGCAGCACCTTCGGCGTAAGCTGCACAAAGCTGCCACACTTCCCGACCTGCAAAGTTGTATGGCTTCGCGGACACGGACCTCCATACGTGGCTTCGTCAATGCTAGGAAACGAATCGCCTCGAACCAGTGGGTCAAGAGCTCTGCCTATGCGCCGAGTATAGAATGAAATTATGTTCACGTTGGTAAAGTCTTGCGTCGTAGAGAGATCAGTTCTGTGCAGTATACCTCGAGAAAGCCTGGACTTGGAGGGTTCTCTGGCACAAGCATCGCCTGTTTCGATATGCCTTAGTCGATGATCGAATCTGTCAAGAAGTTTCATATATGTCGATGAAAGGAGCAGACTATTCGACTGGTCCAGCAGCTTTGTGGTAATAAAGGTCGCTGGCTTTGACGACTCGTGTAGGCCTCGAGACTGGCACTTATCCGAAGAACGTACCCAATTGTCAAGCTCTTCTGCAAGAATGAGTAGCCGTGCTGCAAGGGCATATAGAATTTGCGCCTGGTCGTTGGGTCCGATGACGGACCCACATCCGGCTTCATGCAGTGCAGACTCGTTCGCGGAGTTTCCCAGAGCAGGATATGCGAATAAGTCTCCACTGATCTTGACAAGGCTTTGCAACCACGAATCTGCTGCAGCGGTGGGTTCTAGCATCTCATCCTGCCGGTGGCGCGGATGTTGATCACATTGGACATGACAACTGTTTGATTGCAAAGCCGGGGGCCAATCTTTCAGCATAGATTCGGAGGGTTGGCATCCGTGGTATTGCTCCTTTGTGATATAATCTGATAAAGGCGTGTGCAAAGTCTCCGTATAGGACTGGTCCGGCGAAGGTCTCGATCGCGATCCTGGATCTTGCTGGCTATTTGAGAGAAAATCAAGATCATAGTGTCCGAAAAATCGCAAGTCTGGTGGTAGATTGCTCATGTTCTGCACCGGAAAATTGCCAATGGATGTTGTCTCTACAATAGGTAAAGACTCCAGTCTTGTGTCGGGTGTCGGAAGCTCCATACTGTTGAAATCGCTGTATGGTCCAGGCACAGGAGTTGGTGTGCTCTCCAACGACTCTGGCGTATGATGACGATTGGAGTAAAACTGGCGTTTTGGAGGTCTAGGTTTGCAATGCAACCTATGCTTGGCACAACGTGTGCAATCTGGTTCGCCGGGAGGTCTTCTGCATTTCAGCTTGAGTGAATGGCAGCGTATACACGCATTTGATTGTCGCCAGTCGTCCAGATCCATCTTGTCCATGTATCGGGACAGGAGAGATGCCACTCAAATAACAGAGATAACCTTCCTTAAAATTACGATAATGACACAGCCGCCTGTACGAAAGCCAGGCTGTGGTTGAGCTATTGACATACCTTGGTGCTTCGTGATCCGGGCAACATCTCTTGCATGTTCACGCCACGTTCACCGGATTTCCCGCGATTCTATCGGTGTTCCAGGCAAACTCATTCGCGTGCGTAGAATCCTTCGAACACTCTGAACTCGACTCGGGTTGCAAGTCGTTGAGTTCCAACACCGGCGAGGTATTGCCGTAGTTCAGCTGCTCCACAGCTATGAAACAGGTGGACATCCTTCGAAGCTTTCTTTTTAACACCAAGGTGGCTAAGGCAGATACACCTAGCCAGAACGATCAGTGGGTGTGGAGGCCCATCAATTCGTGATGCAAAACCATCCTCCCGTGATGAATGTCCATGCGTGCCCTTGCATAGGTAATGGGCCGGTGCGACCCATGTGGATCTTTTGGGGGCTGCAGAATGCCAGCAAGCTGATTGCTAAGCCCCAATCACCTTGAAGGAGGGGATTTGTCCGGCCCTGGCGACCAACAAGTGGGCTATCATGTCGAAGTGGTTGCGTACGTGCCTCAATCCTTCAATTCCTGCGCCGCACAAGATTAGCGGCGGACGGCAGCCAATATCCATCTTCGGAGAGGTGTTGGTAGCACCAAATCTGTACATTGTCGCATTTGAGGTGTATGGTAATGTGATTTCTGCCTGTTCCAGAGTCTGATTCATGGTGTTAAAGTGTTGTAAAGGAACGCAAAAAGGCGAGAGCGTTCCGTCGCTGTATGGCGGGACCACCTAGTTCTATCTCAATCCGGCTTGGCATGGCTTGGCTCGGCTCAACCAGGGTAGAGAAAGGTCGAGGGTTGCTTTTCTCAAGACCTCAACAACTGTATGCTTCAAACTCTGCACATCTTTCGAGATGTCCGATGACAAAGCTACAATGAATCTGACCCACGATGCCTAACTGTCGCCCTTCTCCTGCTGACGTCTCCTGCTAATAATGGATGCTCCCACTTGAAGTGTCCCTGCTTTCCTGTATAAGCATGCGGTTGCTAAATGAGCACGCCAAGATAGCACCTTATCCTCCAACTTTGCTCTTCTACGAAGTTTATCGTGCAAGAACCATGCAGAACGGTCTAGTACAGTACTGATGTCCTTGCTCTGAGGAGACCGATGCGATCCTCGATCTGCTCATGTCTTTGGAGCTTTGCTGGGAAGCATGAGTGCTCTACCTACGCGGAAGATGTGAACTGCGATCACATCGGGCATGGCCAAGTCTTGGGTCGTAGTAAAGTCGTCCGCGTGCTGTTACACCATGAGCTAGCCCACGCCTACCGCTTATGGTCGTTTCGATACGTTGTACTCAATGGTCAGATAGATACCTCGTCACTCGCTCCTCTCTTGCATCTTTGTCCACTCCGCAATCAACCCATCTTCTTTCGACCCAAATCCCTGATGATCTGCGCCAGCACTCTCCTCTTGCTCCCTCTGTTGCTTGCTCTTCACCAGACCCCAACCCGCCCATGGGCAGTATTTCTCATCCCACTCGCGATTTTCAGGGTTGTCTTCCCAAGGCGGAAGCATGCTGAGAACTGTAAAGATGATGAGGAACTGTGCCCACCACACCGGACTTTTCACTAATTTTCGCAAGAATCTCGAGAAAGACATTGGCTTGGTATCTCTCCTCGCGCGGAGGGCCTCATCACTCTCGAGGGCCGCAACAAACATACGTTCCGAGAATGACATTGGTCCGCCATCTCTCCTCTTGCGCAGGGTTTTTCGCACCTCAGAACGCCAAAATTCCGGGAAAGAAATTAGTCGGCCATCTCTCCTCATGCGGTGGCCATGTCCTCTCATGTGGCGGGTCTTGACAACATCAAAAGTGGTATCGAATCCCCCAGCGTTGACTTTAGGAATAGGATCGCGAGATGCAGGTTTCTTTGAGTGGAGTCGGCGCTGAGCTTGTATGTTATAAGTTTGTAGAAGAAGTCGCGATGTCAAAGGACGTGCGGATGCCATGCCTGTACAATTGTCTGGAGGAGATGTCAGTGTATTACTATTGTCTTCTTGAATCAGATTGCGCGCAAGAGCGCGAGTTTGAAACTGGAGCGCGCTTGGAACAACTCCGGGTTGAACATGTTGTGTAACGACACTGAATTACTCAGTAAAAAGATGTCGTCTACCAGGGGCTTCATGGTGAATAACACCATCTGAACTCGATATCGATGAGGCATGAAAGTTACTGGGTAGAGAAATGTAGCGTGGTGTCAACGCAGGTAGTCAGTTGTGCTCTGGATGACACGAGACCGAAACTCCAAACTTGTATACTCTTCTTACAATCGCGGCTCTTCCTCTTACAGAACTGCCGTTACGCTTGGTTTATCTCGTGTCACGTATGTTCCGCAGAAGGAGAAATTCGGCCGATTTTCGCATTCATTCAACACCACGAATGTCGCTTTCGCAAGGGACGCTGCTGGTTCATCTAATCGCCCGCATGTTGACATTGGCACGTGCCATTTTGCGGCTCGCGCTCTGAGATATGGAGAAAGTTGCGGGGAACAGCCATCTGGTCTTGGCTGACTAGGTCTTCCCTCGGCCATTGAGAGCTCTGCTGGGGGCATGCCCTTAACCGAAGGAGGAGCGGAATCATCATGAGGGGCTGGCACACCACAGCAGCGTGGTCTTCCGATCCACGTTGCATAAGGTGTGCGTCTTCCATCTCTACGGAACATTTCATCTTGCTTGACCAGCTCCAAGGCGTCGTTGCCAGGCTGTCGGAGTCCGTTCCTTTTGGCTTATCCCTATCTTGTTTCACTGTTAGAGCAAAGAGCTAGAAAGGCCATACCGCCTCAGTAGAAGAAGATCGTCGACCACCGGCCAGAGCCTGCACGACCGCGACCATGCCTTTCACGCCGCCTTCATGGGTACCCGAGTGCCCTGTTATACCGGAGAACATCTCACTTGAGACGTTCATGTTCAACGAGCATTATGGCCGCTTTCCAATGGGTTACTCCCAACCACCCTTCAGCTGTGCCTTGAGTGGCAGACAGTTCAGCGCACTTGATATGAAGGATAGAGTGGACTGGTTGTCCAGAGCTCTTTGCGACGAGTTTGGTTGGAAGCCAGATGAGGGCTCCGAGTGGGACAAGGTGGTCGCTGTCTTCAGCTTGAACACGATCGATTACCTTACCCTTGCGTGGGCTGTACACAGGATAGGCGGTCTCCTGACAGCAGTGAACGCAGCATACAATGCCTCCGAGCTTGAGTTCCAGATGAACGACTCTGGAGCTAAGGCAATCTTCACTGCCCTGCCACTGCTCCAGACGTGCAAAGATGGAGTGAAGAAGTCGAAGCTGCCAAACGATAGGATATATCTGCTTCCTCTACCTGATGCAGTGACTCCGGGAATGTCGAATAATGGACACCAGACAATCGAGGATTTGATCAAGAAAGGTCAGAAGTTAGACCGAATCATTCCATCTGACCAAAGCTGGCCAAGGGGACATGCAAAAGAGCGCTGCGCTTTCTTGTGCTACTCGAGTGGCACTTCCGGTCTGCCGAAGGGTGTCATGATCTCGCACTACAATGTTATTGCAAATACCCTGCAACTGGTTGCACACGAATCCGCGGATCGGGAAAAGGCTAAGAAGGAATTTAACAATCCCTATTACACAGAGAACTGCCTGGGACTATTACCATTCTCGCACATCTACGGTCTGATCGTTATCTCGCATCTCGGACCTTATCGAGGCGATGGTGTTGTGGTGCTACCCAAGTACGACTTCAAGTGGCTACTCCAAGCAATCCAAGACTACAAGATCTGCATGCTCTACTTGGTACCGCCAATGATCATTCACATTACCAAGGCGAAAGACATTGTCAAGCAATACGACCTCTCGCACGTGCGCGCATGCTTTACGGGTGCAGCACCTCTCGGAAAGGAGACTGCAGATGATCTGGCACAAATCTTCCCCAACTGGGCTATCCGTCAAGGCTACGGCTTGACAGAGACATCGACTGTGGTGTGCTCTACTATGACACACGATATCTGGTTTGGAAGCTCTGGTTCGCTCCTTCCAGGCATCACTGCTCGTCTCGTTACGGTGGAGGGCAACGAAATTACTGGCTATGGACAGCCCGGAGAGCTGTGGGTGAAGTCGCCAGCCGTCGTGCTAGGGTATCTTAACCGACCAGACGCCAATAAGGAGACCTTCATCGAAGAAGCCGATGGCAGATATATGCGGACTGGTGACGAAGCTATGATCCAGAAGTCACCGAACGGCCATGAGCATATATTCATTACCGACCGAATCAAGGAGTTGATCAAGGTGAAGGGCTTGCAAGTAGCTCCCGCTGAGCTTGAAGCACACATTCTCACCCATCCTGCAGTCAACGACACTGTCGTCATCGGCATCCCATCAGATCGAGAAGGAGAGGTGCCAAAGGCATTCGTGGTGAAGAATTCTGGTGTCCAGGAGGACGACGAGACTTTGGCCAAGTCAATCGCAAAACATGTTGAGCAAGCCAAGAGCAATCACAAGTGGCTGCGCGGCGGCGTTGAGTTCATCGATATTGTCCCTAAGTCGCCCTCTGGCAAGATCCTGCGACGTCTGATGCGGGACAAGGAGAGGGAGAAGATGAAGAAGCAAGGACCGAAGCTGTAAATCTGCATTTGTAAATGGTCGGATCGACTTTTGTTGTTCTGCTGATTTTGCTGCCAGCTGTACGAGCGAATCTTCTTGTTCTTTGTATAGTCGCATTTCACTGAACAAAGACAACTTGTATTACATCACTTTCTGCCAAGGTGTTTCGTCCCCGAAAGTGGTTGTACGACAGTTGCACTTGCTACGATTTTGTCAGCAAGTATGTAGGGCATCGCTCCTATCGGAGGCGGCCAGACTTCTGCAAGAATCCCGATGCAGCTCGGCAGGACCACATGCCCAGTTTGGAACAGGTATCCACTTGTTCGAAGCATGCAGGTACAATGCGTCTGCTCTAATTGCTATAGCAGAGAGAAACAAGGTGGTTACGCAGCTGATGCTGTAAGCCAGATTGTTCAGCTGAAGCATCGTTGTCTTCTTGTTGCGAATACGATAATGGTATATAATCCTTCGCGTCCTTCCCGAAAGATGGGCATCACAGCAGCAATTCAATATCAAGGCAACTACAGGTGTCGACTGACAACAGCAAGAACGACGCATCAATAGCAAAAATTTGAATCTTAGAACCTCACAATCACCGCAACGACACAATGTCCTCTTACGTCGTCACTGGAGCCTCTCGTGGGCTAGGATACGAGTGGATCACATACCTCGCCAAGAAGAACCAATCCAACACCGTCATCGCCATCGTGCGCAACAAAGCCGCGACAGAAGCTCGACTTGAAAAAGATGGAAATTTTAAGAACATCCATGTCCTATCCGCAGACATCACCGATCTTCCCGCTCTACAAAAGGCAGCCAAAGAGACTTCAGCCATCACTGGAGGCACTTTGGACGTTTTAATCCACAATGCAGCAGTCCTCGATCAGAGGACAGCCTATATCAATCCCGTAGAAGACAAAATCGAACTTCTCGCCAAGGATCTGAAGGACTTTTTCGATGGCAACGTCGTTGGCACGGCCTACGTCCTGGACAGTTTCCTGCCACTTATCCGTGCAGGAAAGTCGAAGAAAGTGGCTGTGATCAGCACCGGTATGGCGGATCTCGACATTGTGACGAAGTTTGATCTGGATATGGCGACTCCGTATTCTGTGTCGAAGGCTGGTGCCAATCTCTTGGTTGGCAAATACCATGCTGCACTTGGAAGAAGTGAGGGCGTTCTGTTGTTCAATCTCAGTCCTGGATTTGTGGACACGAGGGAAGGCAAGCCGTTCACTGAAGAGGACATGCAAGGCATGCAGAAGATGGGTGCCAAGTTCGCTGCTTATGCGCCGGATTTCAAGGGAATGATTTCTGTGCAGGAGAGCGTGGAAGCGCAGATGCAGGTCATTGACAAGGCGACGGTCGAGACGTATGGTGGTGCTTTCGTCAGCCACCATGGAGACAAGAATTGGTTGTAGCCGAGGACCATTGGCATTGTGGTGAGTAGTGATCAGTCTGCAGATGTGTAGTAATCGACAGCATCCTATAGAGTTTCAGCATTGAGTTCGGATATTGGGACAGTGTTTCACTTACCTGACCATACCATTTCAATCCTACGTCTTTATGCGATCTGATCCATTTCCTCAACTGGCTCTCGCCCAGACTATCCCACCTCGGGTCCAAGAAGCTGGAGACCTCATCATGAGGCTTTCCAGAATCTTTTCTCAGCTGCCGGACTTCTTTCGGAATATAGCTTTGAACCTCTGATACAGTCATGTCGAGCGGCAGTCCTTGGAAGAATGGTATAGAATATCGGATCGGACTATCTGGTCCAGGAGCGATCACACGATGACCCGTCGCCTTCACAGCACCCTCAGTTGCAGCATCGAAAGCATTTCCGAAGTTGACCACGAAGCTTCCATCAATGGGCGTTGCTGGAGTCCATTCGCCTGATGCTGACATGACTTCGAGACCAGGTTCATTTCCGACTTGGTACAAGAATGTGAGCCATCCTGATGAGTCTTTATGTGCACCTACGCCTTGGCTTTCGTTCTGATCTCTGGGAGATGGAGGGTATCTGAGAAGTTTGATGCGATGCTGTGGCGGCAGAAATGTTGGTGTGCCTGCGGTCTCACTGTCTGACTGAGCTCTTCCGAAGAAATGATCGAATGTGCCGACAGGAATTCCGAAAGCTTCCTCAATCAGATGCACGAAGCGATATGAGAGCTCTTGTACTGCGTCATGGTATTCCGCGAACGCTTTGCGAAAGCCGGGAAGTGGACATTCTGAAGGCCATTGATTTGGTCCACGAAGTCGCCAGTAGAGTTTTGAGAAGTCTCTGTCTTTGGAGATCACTGGACTGGTCTCAGACTTGGGAGCTTGGTATACAACCGGAAGCTCAGTAGCAAAATCGAATTGTTCTCGAAGATCTTGTTTTCCCAGAGTCGTCTCCTCGGCAAAGCCGCTGTAGCCTAGAAAGTGTGGGCTGTTAAGCTTACTCAAGGACACTTTCTCATCGTCCGGGAGAGCAAATAATGATGGCAGCAGATCTGTAAGATTGTTGATCTTCTGTCGCTCAACGCCATGATTGACGATAAACAGGAATCCCACCTCGAAGAGAGCACTGTGAAGCTGTTCCAAGAGCTGCGATTTCTGCTTTAGATCGGATGCTAGTGATAGATCAAGGATTGGAATGCTCTTCGATGGATCAGGTCGTTGAGATGTCGGTATTGATCCCATTTTGCGCCTTGTCCTTGCTCATTGCTCGAGACATGTTTGAGTGAAAGCTGGATGTTGAGTGGAGCCGTGAAAGCACGTCAACTGGTCAGCCCCTCCTCCAGAAAAAGGCGCGGACCGTCAACAAGATGACAACCCTGTCGCCAGCGGCCAAAAACGAGTTGAACGAATCCGTACACTGCAATTCACTGCATTCTTGATCCAGTTCATCATCTTTGCTCATGCACATCAGTCTGTTAGCCGTGGACGGGTACATTGCCGGCATTGCCTATTTAGGAAGGCAAGTCTTGGCATTTGTGAGTGATTGAGGAAATGGTATCAAACTCAACCACAACACTGTGGACAACAAAGAAAGCTCGCGGAGGCATTCGAGTATATGTCTAGCGTGCCTGAGAGCCTGGGAGAAAGTCTGAAAGCTTGGCACAACACCAAAATTCAGAAATCTCGCCCAAGGCTTCTACGACCAAAAAGACATACACAACGCGAGCAAAAGAACTTCCGTCACGGGGAATTGAACCCCGGCCTTGTCGGGCCTGTCTCGTAGAGATGAGAGCGACAAATCCTAGCCACTTTTGGGGATTAGCTGCTGTCCTAGGCAAGATGTGGATGCGTCTTGGTAATTTACCTAGACCATAACGGACAGCTTTGATTGAGAGGCATGAATCTTTGACCGTATATAATGACTATTTTAATGCCAGAAGGGGGAAGCAAGCCGTCCTTGATCCTAGCTGGAAAGGTTCTCTGTCATCCTCATCCACACTGCCTTGATGTGTCGATGAGCGGACTGTGCGAGGTCTGTATAGCAGCTGGCAGCTTCGCTGGTCCAATTCTGTCTTGCGAGTCATTGCTCTCGGGATTCTGCGCGTAGTGACATTTGAGCCGTAGTGCTCAGACCTTGTCGTGCTGAAGATAAGCGTCAGAGCAAAAGGGACTGTCCGGTTCCACCTGCGATCTGGGCCGCAGATAGATACACTCAGGATTGCAGCACAAATCGAACAGCAAGCACAGTTTAAAGATCTGTTCGAAGCGCAGTGCTACTTGACCAAAGGAAATCATGTATTCAAAGTAGAGCTGCAGGTTATACCGGACAAGAACAACAAATTGTACTTTACCTCCCTCGGTACAGCTCGTACATTTCAATAGGTACCTTTCAATAGGCACTGTGTAACTTGTTCATTTTGATTAGACTGCAAGAAGACTTTTGCAGTGTCAAGTTTTCACAAAGCTTGCTGCACCCCAGGTTCACTCACTTCAGATTTTCGAGTTTGTGCCAAGCCCGAGACAAGTCCGACCTCTCCGCAGGTTCAAGCTGCGCTGAGGTCTCACGCAGCTTATGCCTCTCCATGCCTTCTTCGTCCCTCTCCTGCTCATCCTGTCCTGTCTCCTTCTGGTCGGTCTATGCCTTCAGTCGCATCTCCTCCGACATCCTCTTCTTCCGCAGCGACGGCCGCCTCGTTGAAAGCATCGGCTTGTTCCAGCTCCGACATAGCCTCCTTCGCGTGTTCTAGAATCTGGGCAGCGCGCTTCACAGTGTTCTCGGGGATTTCGACGCCTTTCTCCTTGGAGTCGTTGATCAGATCCACTGCAGACTGGGCGTGTTCCAGGAAGTTGGTGTGCTGCTTGTTGGCATCGGCCTACAAGTGTTAGAAGAAGATGCCGTCAAAGGAGAAGATATCAATGGGAATGGAATACATACTGCACCCGCTCCAGCGGAGCCGAGTATCATATGGCACCAGATGCGGTAAATCAGAGGCAAGTCTGCTTTGAGCAGCAGTGAAGACGCCATCTCGTCGGCTCCGTCGTAGTCTTCTGCGGAGAACTTCTTGATCATGATGTTGTACAGATCCTCGTACATCTTGGAGGTAATGTCCAGTTCTGCCATCGTCGTTTGCTGTTTCTTGAAGAAGTTGCTCTACGTGAGCAAGGGTATTGTTATGCTGGTGTGTCAATTAGGGGCAACTCGTTGACACGACTGTGGGCAAGCGGGGAAATCGCTGTATGCATCACACCGAAAAGCCCTTTCACACAGGTACAAGAGCGACGGCCAACACAGAATAGGACAGACACGAGAGAGTCTCAGATGACTGCAATACAAGCTGCATTTACTATCTGCCTCCGGCTTTAGTGGAGCCCGGCATGCACACCTGTCGACTTCCGCATAGCACTTGTACACCATGCTCCGTCTCGTCAGCGGCCTCGCCACGAAGGGAAGCGCTCCAAACCACGTAGGGAAAGGCAGCGCTACACCGCGGTGTGTACGAAGATATATGTTGTCAAACCCAGTCCGTCCCCCGATGTGCCTTGCTGAGCGAGACGCTGTAAACAGAGACGTATCCCGACTTCAGCCCACTCCGATTGCCCTGATACAACTTTAGACAACACCATCAATCCTTCCCCTCTTCAGCCTTGGATCCTGGCTCGGAATCTGTAGACGTGGGTCTTTGGTAGGAATCTGAAGGTTCTCAATCTTGGTCGGTATTTGAAGACGAGGATCTTGCGTAGGAATTTGAAGGCGTGGAATCTTGGTTGGAATCTGCAAGATGTCGACTAGTCGTTGGCCATACGCTTCCGCGTCTTCTGGTTTGACTTCTGGCATTTTTAAAACGTTCGAAGCGTTGGTAGATGTGATGGGAATGCTGGATTCTCGAGGGTAAGAGCTGTGGTCTTTTTGAGCTTTGAGATTGGATGTTTTGCGAAGGTCGAACAGTGCAGCTGCAGTTGACACGCTGAATATAAGACTATCTTTTGAAGAGCTGGCGCAGAGATGTCATTGAGATGTGCACTTCCCCGATGGGAGCTGTAAAGCGGCGATCATGACGCTTAGCCGGGTCGACTGAACTCAATGGGAACAGCAACTGATACTCCACCATAGCACGAAGGTCCTACACTGAAGCGAAGCTTTCGTCCCAGGATACCACACACGAAGTTGAGCTTGCGTTGGATAGCCATTTGTTGTTCGTTGTCTTGAGCGAAGTAGCATTGTGAAGCATGGTCCGCTTTGGACCTTGAAAGCTTGAAGAACTTGATGCAAGAAATGTTACAAGTGGGTACTGATTTCCCTCGCTGTCCAACTTGCTAGTAGGGACAGGACGGAGAATGTACGATGTCTTGATTTTGGACACATTGATGGACTCGAAGCTTGCAGAAGCTGAATATCGGAGGCAGACTCATACCTAGTGAAGAACATATGAGATTCTTCGACCCAAGCTTGAACCAACGGCCTGAACCCCCCAGCATCTCAGAACCCAACGGAAGCGCACTCAACAGGATTGTACTGATAATCATGGCAAGAACAATCTGGCTCTCCCGCGACGGGGATGTTTCCACAACACTTCTGATACTCTCCTGGTCCACGAGGATTTGCTGTGCAGCAATTGCCATAATTCGCTCCTGGTGCGACTTGCTGGCAAAGCGCATAAAATGCGAGATAGTCTTCAACAGCGTATGAGTTGGAGTTGCACTGGACATGCAGACTCGTCAGCGATGGCGCAGCTATGCTGCTGAGACGGGACTCACTCCTGCTTGGGCTCCTTGGATTGTTGAGCCGATGTTACTAGAATAGTGACCACCCGGGACAAGATTATTGCAGATGTATTTGGTCGTCATCGAGTCGCACTGATCCTGTGTCGGACAGCAATTGCACCAACCCTGATGTCGACCTTGCGCTGCAGCGAATGGAATGGACAATCTGCATGTCAGGTAAGCATTCGGCCACCCAGGCAGTCCTCGAGGCTTCATACAAAAGTATCACAACGCGTCGGGATGCCATCTTGGCGATGAAGTTGTCGATACCAATGGAGAAGGGAGACGACAATACATGAACTACTTACTAGGCATTACTTGATATGATGTACCTCCTTGTTGGTCAAAGGAGACCTATAAACTCTGTCGAAATTACTGTTGATGGCTTTCAGAACCACACGCCGCCATATTAGGGCTTAGAAACCTGATGGCATCGTGGCAAGTCAATCTGTCGAAATGCCGAGCAGTAACGAAGCTTACGAAATGCCACTAAGGCGCCATCCAGCGCTGTACACGTTGGTGTTGTTTCTGTGAAGTTTAGATCATCCAGCAAGCTTGCCGATATTTATCGTCCTCTCGAGAAAGCGAAATGGATCATTGCACCAGTGGTATACACAGGCATCTGTACTTCATTGCTAAGATTGCCCACACTCTCGTCCGACTGGTTCTACGTGATGCCGAAGGCAACGAACCCTTCTCTGATAATAGCATATCTTTTGTTGAACGAGCAACGAGCGTCACACAGCTTGTACGGGTGGCGCCTGGTCAGGAGGCTGCGAACTCGATCGAGCGCAAATGAATGGCGTCTGATATTCGTAGGGCGTTTGTTCAAGCCTGCGGACTCCCGATGCCTCACAGTGGTATGGCAGTGCAAGATAGTAGGTGAGTTCGAACCGGATGTGTTGGGTGAAGGGTCGTCAAGAAAGTTGAGCCTGCTTCGGCAAGCACGATGGGAAGCCAAAGCCATGGCCATCACGGTGTCTTGGCGGGAATGAACTCCCTTCACTTCCCATGACCTTTCCTCCTTCTACTTCCTACCTGACAAGGCTCACATTCTCACAAGCTACGTTCATTATGCTCATCGCCAAGTCAGTAATTCTGGACTGACACGCGGACATCGCAAGAACGACAAAGGCAGGCCGGAGTACAGTCATGCCACATGCGCTTCAAGATTCTAGTCGGCGAGCGCGGTCTGTCCATCAACATCGATCGGCACGGCTCTCAGCCTTCGTGCGTGATCCAGAGCCCATCATCAGCATTACATGTCGTCCCTGGCCTTCGCTCTATAGGAGTCGGAAATGTCACCGGGATCTCTCCATGGCCAAAGCCTCGCAAAGGCTTGGAAGGGGAGATGAAAGTGCGACTATGGCAACGAAAATTGCATGATACAGCCGACGCTATCGACTCCTGAAGGGCACAGAGCAACATATCCTGCCGTTTGACTCTCACGGCGACTCCGATTCGCGTATCTTGTCCGCATGGTCAGAGATTGTCAAGCTTTCTTCAGGTCGCTACCGCCCATCATCAGCACTTATTGCAGCATAAACCTCGATGCCTCCAAGACTTCAACTACTTTAGGAATACTGAAGTCCCATGTCCGAGACACTCCGTGCGATCAAGCCATTGATACGAAATGGTAGGAGCTCTGGCAGGTAAATATAAGTCCTCAAAGAGACAGACACTACTTTCGTCGGTAGTCTTCTCTGAATTTACACTGGACTTGCCAAATTGTTGCAGCTAACTGGAATCAATCGCTCATATTGACCTACTCTCTTTTCATCTTCTAGATTCTGTGTTGGACCGTGCCTCATTGACTAGATATGCGGACGCTATCCTTCCAGGTCTGGTTGCTCTGCGTCACTTTGTCCGTGGGCCATGCTCATGCATCATACGGCAATTGGACCTTTACCACTCGGACCCACCAGACGACGGCGCGCAGCTACGACCAATATAACAGCCCAACAACGACCGAGATAAGCACGACCTGCACTGACACCACTCCCGTTCACTATGGCACAGGACCACACTCAACCCCGATCATAAGTTCACTTCGCTACACCAAGAAGATTACACAATACGACCCACTATCGACGGGTCATCCATTGCAGTACTATAACAAGACTCAAACTTCTCCAACATCATTCACATCGTACCATCACAAGCCCAGCGGCTATCCTAGCTATCCAAGCCATTACTTCAATGAAACTAGACCAAGTTCATACTCAAACATAACCAGAACACCTGGAACGAAATACCACGACGACAATCATCACACTATTCCTTACTCCATCTCGCATTACTCTATCGGAACTACGACCACGCCACCAGCAGTGCACTGTTCAATGACGCTGCGCAACACGATTCCAGGCTACATTGCCGATCATGCCGGACCAAGTCACTATATGTCAAGTGCAAACACAGGCTATGATCAGCCAACAGTACCGACCTATTACTTGGCTCACACAACATTGATTACCACGATCAAGACATATTATTCCCCAAATTCGGCCATGCCAGAGAATTACGCTTGAGCTCAAGCAGGAAACAACAACGTAGCGATAGCGAGAGAGGGGGGGGACTCACTCGTACGAGGAAGCATCACCTGGTACCAGTACTATGCGGCAGGTCAAACATCCATGTACAATAGCAGAACAAAACCATAGATCACCAAACACCACCTCACTTGTTACCACCAACAACCTCTCCAATCCACCTCTCCTTATCCTCCAAAAACAACTCCGCATACGGTTTCCTCTTCTCATCAACCATATTCCAAACAGTCAAAGCCATAAAACCTTCCACACCAGAAGTAGTCAAATATAGCGGACTTCCCTGTCGATAACAAATCAGCCCACAAAAACCCTAATGCTTCCCATAGCGACTCACACATTCCCCACACCACCAATACCTCAACTCACTCCCAGTCTTCGTATCACTATCACCATAAGATTTCAACAATCCCTCGCCCTTATGGACAGTCAGAGTGGCATTTGTGAAACGATGATTATACATGAATGCCGATCCTGATCGCTGTTTGCAATTTCGACAATGACAGAGGACGGTTGATGCGTCGATGTCTGTGATTGATAGGGAGATGGATCTGCAGAGACATGTTGAGGATCTCGTGATTGTTTCCGAAGAGGATGAGGGAGAGGGGATTTTGAGGTGTGAGGATGGAGTGTTTGCCATGTTTTGTGAAGAGGTGGCAGGTGTCAGTGTGATTGCTTCGAGTACAGCGAGGCGAGCACGCCATCGATGCGGCAAAGTGGAGCAAAAAAAAAACAGAACAGAAATCTGAGGATGGAAGGTAGTTGCATCACATTGCAAGATCCGAAATCTTTTGATTGACACTTCAGGCAGACTTCACACTCCTGAGTTGGAGCTCCAAGGTCTACCTTCCTAGGCTAGTCTTCCTCTTCCACCTCTAGCACCACCTCGCCCACCTCTTCCTTTAGGTCTGCAATCGCGACAATACCATTTCTCTTCCTCTTCAGGCGCTTCTTTGAGCTCTGTACATCCCAGATGGAACCACTCTCGTGGGCAATTATCGTTATCGCAGGCGACCATTTCGCCGTAGCTTCCTCTGTTACAATAGCAGTATTTCGGCTCATCGGGGTCGTCTGGGTCGTGCTCAGATTCATCTTCATCGTCGTCTTGAATGAGAGGCGGAGTGTTCTCTTTGGGTGACGCTGCATTGCCTCGTTGCGAGCTTCTTGTATTTTGTCGTGTTGCTGTGGGTGGTGAGGCTGTGGGCGAGCTGTCTCTGCTGACCGGTGCAGGTGATGTGCGTAGTGTAGTCGAGTTGACAGTATTCCTGCGTAGTTGTTAGCATGTTTTTTTAACGTAAGATTGTGAAGCATTAGCATACCTTCTGCTGACCGGCCGTCTTGCACTCGCGCGCCTGGCTTCGCGCTGGTCCTCCTCGCCTTCTTCTTGATCGTCAACTTCATGATCTTCCTTTTCGTCGTCGTCGGAGTCCATATCTTCGTCCATATTATTTCGGTCAAGGTTCGGACTTTTATTGAAGGGCGCCAGTTGCTTGACCAAATGACTATTGCTCGCATTCCGCTTATGCATGCCTTTGCGGATCATGCTGCCTTGCTGCGGTTCGCTCGAGCTATCATCACGATCACCAGGCTTACTTCTCGTGCTTCTTGATCTTGCCATGGCCTCTCCACCGAGCGCGGTCGAAGTTGGGAAGCTCTCTGTCCTCGGCGTGCTGACTTTGCTATTTCTCCCGCTGTTCTTGCGACTGTTGCTACCAGAGCGCGAATTCACAGGTCGGTCCTTCTCATTACCGCTTGCATATCGCATTTCGGTGTCCTCACGCTTCAGCTTCTCACTCTGCTGTCGCGAAAGCTCAGTCGGTTCTTCCCTGGTAATCTGTTCGTGCTCTTCTGTGGTCTCTTGAACCTTCTTCCTGCCATTCATCTTAGGCGGTGCCTTGTCGCCTGCCGCTGAAGACGGCCGACTGTCGTTCTCGTCTTCATCTCGCAAGCGCTCGTGACGAAGGTTCGTAGCGGAGGAATTTTGTCGCATTCGCGAGCTGGAGGGTCGTGCATCAAGCGACGCAGCAGCCATTGCAGGGCTGAATGACGCAGCCAACGGACTGCTTGCCAGCATTGGGCTATTTTGTGCAGAGGCTGGCATCTTTCTCCTAGGTCCTGTCGGGCCTGGCTTAGCTTTTGTGGCCTTCGTCTTCGCTGTGGTTTCTGCTGCAGGTGTGCTTCTAGGCGTGTCCCTGTTCTTCGCGCCTTTGCCCGGTGCAGAGACTGTTCGTTCCATACCTGGCGCAGTGAGACCTTTGTCTGCTGGCTTCCTCCTCTTGGTCGCGGGCTCGCCATTGGTAATACCCAAACCCGCTGGTCCTCCACCTGCGGCTGCTTTGCCTTTGCCGACCTTGGCCACTTTTCGCGGCTTGTCGTCAAAGTCGGAGTCTCCTGCATGTTCAGCTCGCTTTCCTCCTCTTTTCTCTCGAGTGGCCTCCTTGCCTGCATTTGTCCTGACATTTGCAATCTCTTGTTCGTGCAGCATATTACCAGCCACCGCGAGACTGTTCATGGCAGCCACATCTCTTTGCCTATTGGCACTGCTAGCAACGGCTTTGGTCTTCTGCCGGTTGTCGAAGTATGCCCAATGGGTCATGCTACCCAATCGCGCCTCCTCACTGATCTCGTTCTCCAGCTGCGGCATCACCGAGTCCAGTCGCATATGCTGTAGTTTCAGAACGCGATTGGCCTCGGATAGCACTACAATCTTTTCATCAAGATTCGCAAGCAGTCCACTGGTCAGGGCTCGCAGCTCGTAGCACTTCAGACGCTTTTGGCGATCTTCTTCGCTTTCTGCATGCTGCTCGCCATCAACAGATCCGCTGATGGATGCGTGCGCACTATGTCTGCCGGCTTGACCATTGATCAGGCTGACATTGGCACTGCCAGTCGTGCTGTTGTTGGCAGTCAAGCTGAGCAGGCCTTGGGTAGGAGCATTTTGCGCAGCCGATGTGGTGGTCTCTTTGCGCCTCGGCACAGGCATGTCCATGATCTGGTCAATGACTTGCCCTATTTGCTCTGTAGGTCCATGAATCTTAGCCTCTACCTCTTTCATCAATGTGAACTGCTTTTGCACCTCCTTCGGCAAGGCGGTGATGGCGTCGGTGAAGAAGGTTATGCCTGGATAAAAGGCATCAGGCTGTTGAGGTCCAGCATTGTCCGCATTCGTATCGTGGTCGCCAATGGCAGCGGGATTGCCAAAGGGTCGAGCGTAGTAGTTGGCAGGTCTGGTGGTATTAGCCCTCACAGCGCGCCCACTGGCGGTAGTGCGAGGCTGTCGCGGAATGCCATTACTGCCATTCGGTGGGTATGAGGTATTCGCATCGTTGTGTCCCGTCGTCGCCGACGTCTTACGCACGCTCGAGTAGAAGGGCATGGTGGTGGGAGGAGTGCGTGGTCTCTGGCGAGCAGTGTGAAAGAGGCGCACGACGCGCTACTCGACTCGACGGCGAGGATGTGTGAAAATGGGTTGGCTAAGAAAATTGTCGCATGGTCTGGTGCTTGCATGTGATTCTGCCAGGTGAATGATGAATGCAATCCTCACTTCATGGTAGGCGTGGTGTAGCAATTCGCAGAGCAGAGATTCGAGAGCTGCGCATGTCGACGGTCCAACCTCCCACTCAAAGCACCACAGCAGAACACAAGCACAAGCACCTGCCAAAAGCCGATCGTCGGCGGAAAAGAGCCCGCGCCTGCCAAACTGGACGTCATAATCCCAGTTCAGATCACGTGCCTAATCTCAGCGACGCGACCTGCTCGCGTCAGATCGCGAACTCACTTTCCGAGCTAGAAACACATCAATCTGCAAAAGCTGCATCCTCTGGTCTATACCCTAGCCTTGGAGCATATTGCGCAGAAGACACCCAACACATCACCGACACTACATATACCATGGACGACGTGATGGACGACAACGACGAGCTCGCTCAGCAGATTGAGGAACAGGTAAACGAGTGGTCCAGCAACAGCAATGAGTGCTTCAACATTGCTTTGGTGCGCGGCGACGGCCACAAGATCGCGACATTCCAGCCCGAGTTCACATATGCTATGTTCGGCGACGAAGAAGCTATCTTCGGCTACCAAGATTTGGACATCAACCTCTCCTTCCGCGCACACGACCTCAAACCGAAGCTCGATATCAGCTATGGCAAAATCTTTCCTGCCCAAGGCGATGTCCAGCCCACGAATATCAAAGCAGCCCTGACAGACTTCTTGCCCGCTGCAGCCTTTGAGGACCAAATGCTGGAAGATGAGCCAAGCTTTCAACCGCCTGGCGAGAAGATCCGTGAATATAGGCGAGATGGCAAGAGCTACGAGATCTGGTGCGCAAGTCTGGCTGATGAGACCGCGAGACGGCTGCTGGAAAACATGCAAATACTTGTACCTATGTACATTGACGGGGGTAGCCTACTAGAGCTCGACCAAGGCTGGTCGGCCGATCGCTGGAAGATCTTCCTTGTCTACGAAGTCGACCACTCTGCTGTCGCACCTATCTCGCCTTATACGCTCGCTGGCTACGGCACTTCATACAGAAATTTCACCTTCCCAGAACGCCAGCTGAAGTCAGTGTCGTGGGATGTCTTCTCACCGTCCTCGCAATCGATTGAAGAGTTCCTACCCTCGCCAGACTCGCCAGCAAACAAGCTCTCGCAAGCACCAGACTTCTCATCGCCTCTCGAACTGCCAGCGCGAGAGAGGCTGTCGCAATTCCTGATGCTGCCGCCTTGGCATGGTTCCGGACATGGACAAGAGCTATACAACGCCATGTTTCGACATCTCACATCTGCAGAAAATGTACGCGAGTTCACAGTGGAGGATCCGAACGAGAAGTTTGACGACCTGCGAGACCTCTGCGATCTTCTCCATCTCCGCGCGACTTGTCCTGAGTTCAAGGACCTGCGCATACATACCGATATCCCAGCCGATCGTCTAGATCTCAACAAGAACATTCCCACGGAGCTCATAGTGCCGCTCGAAGTGCGGAAGGCAATCATGCGGCAGACAAAGATCATGCCACGCCAATTTGATCGGCTTGTCGAGATGCACACCCTTTCTTTAATACCTCTAAGACACCGTTCACGGAACAGAATTACCAAGAAGGCAAAAGCAAGCGATGAGAACGATCGCGCATATTACTTCTGGAGACTATACGCAAAACAGCGACTGTACATCTTCAACCGGGATCAGCTCGCCCAAGTCGAGCATGAAGAGCGTGTTGAAAAGTTAGAGTCGGCATTGGACAGTGTGCTCGAGCAATACACCGTCACTCTGGAGAAGGTGGAAGCCAAGGAGATGGCCATTGCGAGTGGTGAGATCGAGAGTGCCGACACCTCATTCAGCTCAACAGCTGCTAAGCGCAAACGACGTGTAATTCGGGACGACGATGATGAAGACGAGGAAGCCGGCGCAGAAGAGAGCGAAACTGCCCAAGCGACTGAAACGAATGGACACAAAAAGGCTAGAGTGGAGTGAAGCGCGAAGCGAGCGCCACGCGCATCACCCAAATGCAGGAGCCGAGGACCCTGCCGCGCAGAAGGCTTCCGAGATCTGGAATCTCTGATCCCGGCACGATCAGATGAACGATACGATACGCGCGCCGCTTCTACCATGAACTTGCCAGCATACAATTTATTTGCTATCATGGATCCTGAATCAAGACTCCTTGCCTCACAGTTTGGGCAAGAGCATACTTCCACAAAAAGGCAAGCGAGGCACTCACCACAGAGTTCGATGCGGCTCCTCTGCCTTGTGGGGCAGAAAGGACGATGATGCGCATCTCAGGGTTTCGGGATCGAAAGTCTAACGATCGCAAGTACTGCGGTACTGGCCAAAGAAGTGCAAGAAGATACCAAGAATTAATCTATTCCATCCTTCGCGTATCTCGGGCCTTTGCGTTAAGACATGGTCGAGATCTGGTTGTCTTGCGTAGTACCACTAGACATCATGGATCGTATCTACTGCTATCCTGACTTCTTCTTTTCCTTGTCACATTTCATTTCTGATCTGCTTTTGCCTGATCACGAGACATTGACCTGATCTCAGACGTCAATTGATATCCAGTGCATGATCACATTTGCCAATTAAGACCAGCAAGACGCGCTCCAAACAGTGCACTCAAGCCGAAAGTGCTGTGCAGCACAGCAAGCCAACAGCCCTCCAAGAGTATCAGAGTCGATTGAAACCAAGCATCGGCAAAACAAATCACACCTGAGTAACTTGGCACAATGGGCGACGCAGGCTTCACCTTCAGCACACCCCCAGGCTCAATCTCCGGCACACCAACCATCCGCTCCCCATCCCTCGCACCATCATCCCGAAGTCGAAGAAGTCAAGGAAGCTCAACTCGCTCTTCATACACAAACCGCTCCGACAAAACTCTTCGGGATCTGGTTGGGAATTGGATGCTAAATACCTCATTATCAACACCACCACAATCCGAATCTGCTTCGCCTTCGCCTTCAAATATCACAATAACCCAATCCCATTACCCATCGCAGATATTCGTGAAAAGCCCTATTACTCCAGAGAATAGTGTTCCGACTACGGAACGTTGGTTCCCACCCCAAAGACCAGGGCAATGGAGTTCTTGGAATGTGAATTTTGAAGGTACGAAGTCTCGATGTCGATGGGTTAGGGGTGATCAATTTGAGCATAAGGATGGGATTGCGTTTTTGACGTATGGACTTGTGAGGACGGGAGAATTTTTTGAGGCGGAGGTTGAGGGGAAAGGTGGGAAGTGGAAGACGGGCCAGGTGTGGTTTGTGCAGAGGGGGAGTCAGTTGGTTAGGAGGTTCGTGAGATTTGAGAATGATGGGAGCGATAGGAGGGAGGGGGAGGAGGTTTGGGAGTTTGTGGGACGGTGATTGGGTCGGCGAGGGAGGGGGATGCTTTGCTACATGGGAATGCAGATGTTAGGTATGTGACGGGTCGAAAATCCAGCTTCTGTGCTGCTTCTCTCAATGGGTCTTATCGCTCGGCCTCCATGACAAGCCCATTAGAAAGATTCCTGTTGGTCGTTGACGGATCTTGTGACTAAGACGAAGGAATTCAGCCTTAGGATTGAGGATGGTTTAGTCGACATGGTGACCTTTAGATGTGAATTGGAGCATGCATTCGGCTCAGGCTCTGCCACTTCGTGAAACTACTGTTTCCTTTAGTTTCATTCGAGATACCCTAGGTCGTGAACAGAAGGCTTGAGACCAAGATCGGAGGGCAGTGCGAGTATATTACCGGTGATGCTGCAAGGTGTTAGAGCTTAGTCCGGCACGAAGGCGTCCAGTGATGAGTACTTGTCGGCCTTGTCCATGATCGCTCTCGCAATAAGTCGCATGATGAACACATCTTGAAAATTGGCGATGCGCAGAGAAAGCCGAGTAGCACGGAGCCGAGTCCGTATCAGCTTCGTATCGGCTGGCAATGTCGACCTTCGTGCTCGGTATTGCCTATATAGGGCTGTAAAGACCACAACTTCTGTCTGCAAGTTGCTGTGATGAGCCTGCCCTGAGTGTGCCTGCCAATATTGAGGTCGTTCCAGTTCGAGCGCCGAGTTCTGCGACTGGCGAATCAATCGAAGCCATAGGGCTGAGGGTGAATAGGTCGTTACCGCGAGTACCGCCTCGATGTGAAGATTGTAGGGGACCGAATGCTTTGACTCTGGAGAAGGGCAGGGTATTAAGAGGTCTAGACTCGCAAGCATTCCGGCAGCATTGCTATCCTTGCGCTTCCATCAAGCCGTTAAGCAAGTCAAGCCCATAGGTAGACAAGCTGTGCTATCGGAATATCTCAATTGTCTGTCAAAGAAAGCTGAGCAAAAAGACATGAAAGCTCTACGAATTGCTTCGAATTGGACGTTCACGAAGCTGGCGAGAGCCATCGTACCGCTGCATTCTCAGGGTCTTGATGAGGGTTCTCCAGAATCTGCAATCCATGTTCATGAGAAGTGCTTGGCGACCTATTTTCGACGATCATCGACCGATCAGTTCACATGCCCAGGCAAACTTCCAGCGGAAGTCGAGACCGCGTTCTGCGACTAATCTGTTTACGGAAGGAACGGGTGTAGACTTTTGGCAGGAGAAGCAGAATTGTGGAAAGTTTAAGGCGACGCCTACATAATAACAGTACCATCGGTCGCTCGTTGCGCCAAGCGTCCATCATCTCACCTTCAGTCTCGCCCATCTGGATCTCATAGCCTAACTTCCTGCAGCAAAAGTCATCCATCTACATCGGCGTCGAAGAATCTGCCGGTGAAGGTGCAACGGAGTCGTAGTCACTGCCAAGCAACTTCGATATGTCGGGCGGGTTCCTTCCTTTCGCCCACGAGAGATCTGGTGCACTCTTCATCTGCATGACCATCTTGTCTATGTCCGCCCCAAGCCTGACAATGGCAAGCAATAAAGCAGCTTCATCATCTGACCTCGTTCGCAGCTGCTCATAGAGATATTCGAGGTTCTCGGCACGGGAAGTCGACTGATGCAATTTGAGACGTAGTGAGCCGACTCTTGTCAGCCCTTCATCGTACTCATACGAACATTCGACGCCTCGTCGTATACACGAAGCACAAACCGGCCGATCGCCGCTGCACTACAACCGCGCATTAGCAGTGATGAGCTGGTGATCAGATAAGCCAACTGAAAACGGACCTTTCCTTTACGCTTCCTACATGGCCAACAAGCGACATCCACTATCTTTTTCCCACCAGATCGTTCGCCTGAAGGTGATGAAATCTTCGTATCACTCTACGTCGGCGAGCGTCAGCAACTTCATTTTGAATGCGAACATTCGCATCCGACCCTGGTCCTCACGTACCGCTTCCGGACGCTGGTCCTGGCTAGACATAGAGGCAGACCCTATGGTAGAACCCTCTACGTCAATTGTGCCTGTTACAGGCGCTTCCATGCTTGAGTTGTAATCAGGGCAGCGGAATTCAGTCTCGGTGTCAAGCGATTCCCTTACAAACTCAGATCGCTCCAAGCGCTATTGCAAATGCTCCTGGCATTTTGCAAAACCCAAGACAGCAAACCGGCGAACCGCGGCCCTGTGCGCTATGTCATTCGTGATAGGATGATGGATGGAGGCAGGTCCAGGGTACTGCAGCACTGCCCAAATCGACCGCGCGCAGACCCACAAACAACCCGAGCCACTACAGCCAGTCGGCTTGCGGGACGGTCGCCATTTTTCGGACTGTCGACGAGGGACGCTGTCAATTTCCATATCGATGATAGCGGAGATGACGGTGAAGACTTTCAGCTGCTTTTTGGCACCCTCGAGCCGACGCAGGGCAGCAGACCGTGGTTTCGCTAGTCGACTTCTCGAATGTTCATGTCGAGCCCCACGCGAGGATTACACAACATTGTGAAGCGAGGAGCCTGTCTAGTCACCGAGAACTGGAAGATGAGCCTGCTTCTCGCAGATGGTAAGTGTTCGTGAATGTGAGCGGTAGTGCACCTTCTGTCGGTCTGTCAAGGTATTTGACAAGGTCCAGCATTCCATCGAGGCGATCGAAAAGCTGAATCATAGATTAAAAAACATGAGCATGGTCAAACATGCTCAGAAGAATGTGCTTTTCCGGCAGACACGATACGTGCCGTCCAACCATCAACATCTACCAGGGTAATGCTCACGGACTCTTGAGCTGTTCGGAGCAATGTCCGGCTCCACGCGCCCTGCTGTCGGCCTAGGCCCTTCAAACCCAACGCGATCGATCGCTCAAACTGGCGATTGCGAAATGTCTGACAGTGGTATGCAATGCGATTCGAAAGCACTCAGATACCGATGGCCTTTCTGTGAGCACTGTGATAACTCTCGCGTTCTTTGCTGCACGCCTACCCTTATGCGACCCGGCCGAAACAGAAAGTCTTGCTAGCTCCCAGGATCGACATGCGCCAATGCTCGTCTGCTTGCGTTGATGTTTGTGTTTGAACGCCGACCTTGACCCTCTCATCAACTTGTCAAGCTCCTGCCTGATCTATGGCGCGCATGCGTTCGCTCAATGGCACAGACGACAGCTTCGTCCCATCCGTTCCAGGGCGCGAGAAATCAAAGCCAGCGACGAGATCAGACATTGGATGACACGGACATCGAACGACCGAATTTGTGAAAACGGCCGCGAGTCCGTTCGATGTCTTCAGCCTTCATTCATCGGCCCATACCTGGAACGAATGTCGACAGACGCGCAGCCGTCTGTAAAGGCATGATGAGGCCACCAATGACAGCCCAGCGTCACTGTGAGTCTGTTGGACCGCAAGATGCTCACAAGGCTGGGACCGGTCGGGCACGTTGTCTCAAGATGGGACTATACGACCTGGCCAACCGCAATGAACCTTGCTTCGATCGTGGCAGCTGCCCAAAGGGTGGATCGTTGCTTTGCAATCAGGGCTTTCCTGCTAACTCCCGATATTGTAGCGGCAAGAATTTGGCAACAGAAATCCACTGTGAGCCGAGGGGCCTCGGAGAACGAAGGACACTTGTTGACAATCGCCTTCTGATCGATAGTTTTGAGATTCGCCGCGTGGGCGAAATGGTTAGATCCACGACAGAAGGAGAAGATAAGATCGATGGGGCGACGACCACGATTACAACAGTTGTCCCTAGGGGCCAAGGTCACGACAATGCTGACAGCGAGCTACTGCTGTTGACATCCAGGAGGTGTCAGCTTCTTGCACATATTGACCATTCCTAGATCTTCTCGATTCTTATGTGGTATCCGCCGATTTCTAGCTGCTTGGTCCACAACACATCTCTCACCCTTAAACACCAAATAATGCTCGACTCATGCAGGTGAAATCGACCAAAGACACTTCCGGCCACCATCAACACCGAGCTACTATCAACGCAACCGTTCGCCACAACTGCCGCTCGAAGCCATATCCGTGGCCATAGAACGCAACGTGATCCAGAAATTTCGGCTGCGCCGAGCCAACTCGATTGAATCACCCAGTCCATCTTCTGAAAGGCAAAGATAGCGTAGTGGCGCCCATTTGGGCCTGGTCGAGTTCGCTGCTCCACGACGCGAGCGCTGCTGATTGATCAACGGCCTCCGACATCATCTTTCTCAATGGCATGATAGAGGAGACCAGGGGCCGCTCGTGGACGTGTGAAATCCATAAAGGACAAATAAACAACAACAGAAGGGGAACAAGATCGAGATCCTCGAAAGCGCGCGCGGTTCTACAGTAGCACGTTGATGTAGATGATAGAAAACAAGGAAGACCAGAAGCACAGTGCTTTTTCCATGCGAATGGGTATATTTCTACATACCGACACTTCAATCCATCTATCTATTAAGCCCTGTAACTGCTTTTCATTACAATCATGTCGCATCTAGTCTTCATCCCAGTTCGGGTTTGGACCAGGAGGCTTAGGTCCACCAGCTTGTCTCGCCACAATGATCTGGTCGACAGAAAGCACAGTTCTCGCTGATTCAGTCGCGAGTTTGATAGCCCAAGACTTCGAAACCATGAGATCTAGAATACCTTCCTCCTCAGCATCGATGGTGCCGGAGCCTGATGCGCCGCTGGTGTCGAGGTCGACGCCAAGACATGGAATCTCTTCTTCTTCGTCGTTGTCTGATGACTGTTGGTGATGTGCTGTGTATAGCTTTGCGAGAACTTCTGTGGCATCGAGACCAGCAGACTCTGCAAGGGTGCGTGGAATGACTTCGAAGGCTTCGGCGTATTTTCGTATCGCGTATTGCGCTAGGCCAGATGTCTTGTCTGCGAGGGCGGTGATGCGTTCGATGAGTTGCATTTCCGTTGCGCCTGCTCCGGGAACTAATCTTGGATCTCTGGTGATGGCCTTCACGACATTGACGCCGTCATCAACGGCTCGCTCGACGTCGTCCAAGTGGTTTTGTGTAGCTCCTCGGAGGACAAGAGTAGCGGTTCTTGTCTGCTCGTTTTCTTGTCTGAACACTGTCACGCGATCGCCACCAATTTCTAGGGTCTCAACGATGTCGACACTGCCCATCTCGTCCGGCATTGGTGCGCCAAGTCTGGCGAGTGGTGTGGCGCCAACGACACGGCATAATCGCCGAAGCTCGAATTTTGAAAGGACTTTGATGACGAGAATGCCGAAGCGGTTGAGGTAGTGGAGAGCGAGCTCACCAACGGTAGCACCTGCGACAACCACTCGTAGGCCAGAATCGTGCAGCTCCTTGATCGTGTTCTCCATCTGCGTCTCCTCACCCTTTGTGAAGTTCAATAATTGCTTCGCATCCTTGATGAGCACCGTACCCTTGGTCTCCGTCTGCGAGATGTCGATCGGGCATGAGAAGACTCCGACCTTGGCCTTGGTTGCCTTCTTGACCGTGCCATCAGGCTCGCGTCCGAAAACCATGCCTTTCACAACTTTGCTCTGTTCCAGCGATCCGCCCATAATTTTGACCACTCTGACGTTGTCCACGTTGAAGTTGTAAGGGTTCTTGGGCAGAACAGCAAGTACAGCCTCAGCAACCATATCTGCCAAAATCTCTTCATTTCCGCTCTGCTTGGCTGCCACGACTGTCTTGATAGCCTTTGCCAATTCTGCTTGATCTCTGATGTCTTCGACCTTGTCAATCTCCAACTCCTCCAATGCTTCAAGTGCGGCCTTGCCTGCTCTCTCATAGCCTTGCACAATTTCGCTAGTCTTGAGTCCCATTCTGAGCAGTTCTTCGGCTTTCTTCAGCAGCTCTCCCGCGAACACGATGACCATGTTTGTGGCATCTCCCATCTCCGCCTCTTGCTGTTGCGATGCCATGACCAAAAGCTTCGCGGCAGGGTGTACGACTTCGAGTTCGCGTAGGATCGTGGCCGCATCGTTGGTAAGAATCATCTTTTGCAGGTGGTTGATGACGATCTTGTTGCGGCCGTATGGACCAAGCGATGTCTGGACGGTCGAAGCGATTTGTCGGCATGCATCGATGTTGCGAATGACTGCGCCATCCTCAGCGTCGTAGCTGCGTTTTATGTCAGTAAGTCGTGTGTTGTCTGTGGTGTGGAATTAATGGCGTACTTCTGATATCCTGGTTTGAACAAGCCTTGGTTGGGCGCGTTGGGTATTGAAAGCGACATCTTGGTCGGTCACTGTATATTTACCGCCAGACAATAAAGTGAGGAAGTACAGTGATTGTGGTGAAGGGAAATGGACTCGTTCAGATATTCTCCAGATGTTCTTGCCTGGAGCTCGGACGCGATTTTGAAAACGCGGTCGGTGCTGAGAGGCTGAACTTTATTTGAGTAAACACCATCAATTCCTAATCAACTGAATGGAACCTCTCCTTCCGATCGTCTTGCTCATCACGGCCTGTCCATACAACGATTCCATTATATCTGCCCTTTCCCCTCTACTGTAGCCATAGTATACGTGTATCTCTACTCCTACCTTATTATGATCTAGGAATCGACCTAGTAATCAGCACATAGATGAGGTGGCAAGGTAGCCGCACAGAGTATGGGTGATAAAAAGTCGTAAGGTAGTCTCTTCAAGTATCTACCCAGGCCGTCAATGCATCATTGCACAAAAGGTACTGTACACATCCCACATGCAATCAGAAACGCCAGCGCTATGCCACTCCCATCTATAATATCGGCTCGTCCGCCGAATCCTGAGGCAGACTACCCCGCCGCGTAGAATCGTGTTCAGGTGTTCGTCTCACCTTCTTTGCTCTTTCTCGGAGCGCAGATCTTGCTCTTGCTCGCCTGATATACAGTCTTCCCTGCTTCTTGGACATTATTGGATCGCCACGACGCCGTGCCTGCCTTCTTGTAAGGTTTCGAATCGTCCTGATCAGCCGTCTTCCCATCTTCTTCGTTTCAAGTCTTTGAGACATTCGCCTCTCGATGCAGCGAAGTCTCATGCTCCTCAGCACGAGGGCGAAGCCGCGGTTCTGCTCAAATTGACTTCGACCAACGTGAGAATCGCCAAAGCTGGCCTTAGCTGCCTTGAGCGCAGCAAGAAACCTTCGATCGATTCGAATGTCCTCAGAAAGTACCCGACGCACAACCCACCGCACACCTAGATGATGCTGGAGTGCTGCGTAGCCCTTGACGTAGACTGTCATGGCAACGAGATCGAGAGGGCGATGTCTTGTCCACTCAGAGCGGTAGATGGCGTTGAGCAGATTGATGCCATGTTCAGCACGGCTGTTGTTGATGAGGATATTAGCTGCCGTGACTCCAACATGATGTCCGACATCCCAACCATTTTCATCATTCGTGCGATAGTAGTCGATGACCTTCCGACGTAGAGCTTCTGCATCTTTTCTGCGTGCAGGCGGTGAATGATGCATTTTGTGGATCAGTAATGAACCCATTGCACAACTCACGTCAAATCCAGCCTGTCGTGCTTCATCGAGGAGTTGCTCGGCTCCGGCAGTGTGGCCCTTGTCCAAACGGATCCGGGCTTCTACAGCTACTTCCAGCGTCCGAGCCGAGGCAGGTAATCCATTGTTGGTGGACAACGCATAGAGGTCGAGGACACTCTGATATCTCTGCATAGACATTTCTGTGACCATTTGCTGGGCAACAACCCGTGTACGGAACGAGCTATCGTGGCGTGTGAAGCTCACCTTACCGTTGTCTGCGATGGTAGCATGATTTGTGATTTCAGGAAGTCCGTCGTCACGCCCCGAAAAGAACTGCCGCAACTCGTGAAGATTTCTGATCGCAAGTGCTGAAGCAGCAGTATCAATGGCATGAAATCCCTCATCTGCAGCTAGCACACTGGTAGGCAGCGAGTCGCCAATGTGAGTATCATCCACGTTGGATCTGTTGCGGTGATGATCAGCAGCACGATCATCCATCTTGTCTGCAAACCGCTGCCCATGCTTTGTGGTTCGACCCTCCAAGCGAGCGTAGTCTACCTCCGTTGCCGGTCTCGGTATGGCACCTTTGTTTCGCTCGATACTCTCCAGATTCTGGACAGCAAGATAGAACTTCATGCGCCTGTCCTGTGCATCGACCTCTCTGATGTCATAGGAGGTTGCTGCGCGCATCACGTATTTGAAGTCTGCAGCAGTAAACGAGACGCCATCAAAAGCGCAGAGAGCTCTGCAAAGCCACATGAGCAGTATGTGCGGAGGTCGTCGCTCGCGCCAGAAGGTGAACAGGAGGGATGCAGCTAGGCGACTGTCCAGATCGAGCTTGAGACCAATTTGTTGCAGATATGTGTCCCACTTGTTCATGAGATCAAGTTTCCCGCTCACAACGAAGCAGCGGAGCAATGTCTTATTTGTTGTCGAGTCCGGGATGAATCCAATAAAACGCATCATGGAAGTTACGAACGTCCAGCTTTCTTCTGCTGAGTGCTGCTTGCAATACAGATGTATCACGTAATTGAGGCGAGCGTTGATATCGTGATCGGTGATGGAGGCTTGTATAACTGAGCTCTCATGCAAGATATTCTGGACCTCTTCCCAGGAGGATCTCTCAGCAAAGATCATAGCTGCAAGCGAGAGTGCACTCTTATCATTATGCTGATCGTTGCTTCCAGACCGAAGTAAAGAAAGGGCGCGGTCTGGTTGCTTTGCGAGTGTACAGATTTCGACCATTGTAGCAGTGCCTGGAACGAGAGCATCTGCGTGTTCAAAGGTTTGAAATTTGCGACCGTATGCTTCGAATATACGGAGTACCTTGTCGAGGTTGCGCGTGCCTTCCCAAAGTTTCTTGAGTCGTAGGGGGAGATAACCCTCATCAATCTGTCTTTGAGACACGGGGTCAACAGACTCTCGTAAGGCGCGAAATAGCTCGCCAGCGTCTCGCTGTTTAGAGGCAGAAGCGATGGCTAAGTAAACCCGTGCTTGTGTATCGAGCTTCAGAAGCACACTGTCCCTGGGAGCCCCTCGACTAAGAGTATAGATCAAAGTGCGCAAATTGGCATACGCTTTCTTTTGGCCGCATTCAATGGCTATGACGCTGCATTGTTGCACCAGCAGGGGGTCGTCCCGCACAGAGTAGCTCTGGTCAGGGTCGAGGATGGCGATAAGTTTGCATTTCAGCAGTTCGATGCCGGCCACGATTTCTCCATTCTCGACCGCATGGGACAGCATCTTGTTGTGAGTTTCCAGAAAGATAGCCTTGCGGTATCTGGAGATAGAGGACAACGTGAATGCTGCTTCCTTGTATTGACCACTCGCGATCATCTTGCCGCAGACCTCATCTAGAGTTCGTTGCAATGCATCCGTGGGTATGTTACTGATCCTAAAGCTCTTGATCAAGTCCATTTGCGATTTCTCAGCCACTGTCGACCACGCCGATATCACGTCGACCATGGCAGCAGCACGTATGTCGGCACTGCACGCTGAGAAGGCCGGGCTGTTGAACAAGTGCTCGTAAAACTCGAACCAGGACTCTAGAGTACACTTGCTCCGTAGGAGAGCCTTAGATCTCTCGCAGATTCGACGAACGTCCTCCTCAGACAGCTGTGAATTCGAAGCTTTCCAGAGAGACAGCGAGCGGACCTCAGCGAACAATCTGTAGTGAAGGGCTGCAGAAAGCAGGACGGTAGCAGTCTGGTCTGGTTTGCTCGGTTTTCGTGAGCGGGATCCATCCTCTCGCGTGAGCTGCAAGAAGAAGTCATCAACATCACGTTTGACAATGTCTGGTCTCGGCCAAACGTTGCGCTTCCGGTAGCTTGCAAAGTGAAATGTTGACTGAGGCACTTCTTGAATCTTGTCGTGTCGGAGGGTGTCTTGAGCAGAACTGTTTGCCTGGAGAGACCTTTCGTACGAACGAATGATCGTGTCTGAATCCGTGATGGTGTCTTCACGGGCTCTTAGGAGCAAATTACTTCGCAGTGCCACGCTGGCTTCAGAATTGTTGACGGTCGCATCGTTTGCAGCGAAGTCATGATCTGGCTCGGGTCTGCTGTTCCCATTGCGCCGCCTTTTGCGTCCTCGACGCTTATTAACTAGCTGCTCGTAGCCATCCTGAACAGCAGAGGGCAACTCAGAGGTATGCGCATCGCGATGATCTGCAAAGTGTCGGGAGCGGCCTCTAAGCATGGCTGCCTTGACTGAGTCCTGATCCGAGACTGCATACTGACTACTGCTCGCATCAAGTCCGACGTGCTGAAAGTCGTATTCTGCTTCATTCACGGCGGCAGCGGCAGTCGCATGATGTCTGTATCGCGGACTCTGGCGTATGCGCTTCGCGTTATCTGCTATCTTCTGCACAATAGCGGTCTGCCGTCTCCTCTCCTCTGTGCATAGAGTCGCAATACCGGCGGCGGTGCCGGAAGAAATGTATGCGAGCTGGTAGAGGAATCGAAGGGTCGCCTTAGAAGGCACGGGTCGTGATCCCTTGAACATTGCAGCGCCATTGTGAGAGACCCTTCACAGGCGATGCATCCAGGCGGAAAGTCCAGGGCGTATGTAGTCGAAAGTCGTGTGACGGTGGGAGGCGAGTGCTGTGGTCTGGTCTGGCTGCTCTCGTCCTCGGTGGTGATGTCTTCGATGTCCGCAGCGCAGTGCAGCTCTCGACCGATTTTCGGCCTTTCTCTCTGCAAGCTTTGGAAGCTCTTCCACACGCCAAACTTCCAACCAGAGCAGGAGTATCAATGCTACAACAAACTATCAAGCGCTCACTGCGCGCCGCCTCCCAAGCTGGACTCAGAGTCATCCCAGAATGTAAATCATGTCAATGCAGGTGTGGTGCGATATTCGTCACACCGAGAAGAGAATACGCAACACAACGTAAAGCTCCATCGACACGCGACCGTGAATGGGACGTGAAACATGGCCGGGCATCCCGCGTTGGCCTCAATCGCCAATGGATGCAGCAGACCTTCAATACGTTATACAAGAATGGCAACATCATGGTGCACCCTGACGATGTCAAGGCCTTCTTAGCCCGATTCACGAAGCTCGTCGAAGGCACCAGAGGCAGTATCACTCCAGACCCAAAGCAGATTCGTGCTCTCTTGGACGAATACGACATTGTTGATCAAGACGCCATATTAATCCCTCGAGTGCTGATAGGAGACATGACTCCGGACAACCTATATCTTGGCAAGAAGCTGATGCTCAGCTTGTCAAGAGTGGGAAACATTGAAGCTTCTATCAGAATTGTAGCGGACGCCATCTACACATCTAAAAAGAAGCCGCATATCCTGCAGTCCAGGGAGATCATGTTCGCGAAAGAGCACCTTAGTCTCGTCGCAAATGAGAAGCTCAACTATCGCGCTATGGTGTGCGAGGGCAAGCTGGCACACGCCCTGGGAAACGAAGAGCGAGCCATACAAATGTGGACCGATGCCATGACCGCTGCTGTGGCTGCCGCCGAGGAGCGTGATGCGAAGGAAAGAGAGGCGGGCACTCCGACTGCGCTTAAAAAACGCGTTGAACGAGATCCTCTGGAATTGTCAACGCCATGGATTGAGTTGATGTTGATTCATTGGGAGCGGACCAGGAGGAAGGACCTGGATGAAATGGCTCAATGCGAATGGGCCATGAATATTGGTTGTGAGCAGGACGATCCAACCTCCCACTATTATGCATCCACCTTCGTGAAGCGGCTCGACAGCCAAGGCGGCCATGTTGGCACAAGCGAATGGTTGTATCACATCACGAAAGCTGCATCATCGGGTCACCCCAAGGCCGCCTATGAGCTTGCTGTCTTCTATGCCGAAAGTGGTTGGAAGTACATTGAGGATGAGCCTCCTGACCATGTCAAGCCAACTCCATTTGACTCGTATCCAGCCAAGTCGACGACATTTCTGGACTCACTGTTTTCATTTCTTGGATTGAAGGCACGAGAGAAGGCGAAGCCACAAGAGAGCATCTTTCACAGTGCCATCTTTCCGATGACGGCGGCTGCCAGACACGCAATCGCATATAAGTGGCTCGATGTTGCCATCGGGTACTGCTACGCTCCCGCATACCTCTTTCGGGCTCAAATGCTGTTAGAGAAGACCTTGTGGTCGGGTGCCAACGCACCCAACGCCGCTCTCGGTCTCAGTCCAAGCCGCTACATTTATGCCTCCAAAGAGGATTACCACGCCGGAGTTTCCGTCTCGCATAACGAACAAAGTTCGAAGGAAGATGTTGCTGATCCTCCAAATCCATTTCGGAACGAGGAAGTAGCAAAGGCTTACTTGAGGGAGGTCTTTTATGCGCATGAAGCAAATGATTATGCGGGCCACGCACGCAGACTCTATGCAAAATCGCGACGTTCTGGGCAGTGGCAAGGAGAGGAGGAAGTCCTCGAAGAACACCTTTGGTCGAAGTTTGGACCAAATGTCCAAAAGTTCTTTCGTTTCCCAGAAATCCGAGAGATGTACGAAGATAAAGTTGAAAGTCTGTACGAGGAAGCGAAGGGGCTTTGCGACCGGCATCAGTTCGACATATACGACAACGAAAATGCTTTGATCTACAAAGCTGGGACTGGCAAGAAGCGAAAGAGTAAGGACGTCTACATGGACTTCCTGTGAGCAAGATGCGGACTCGTTGAGTCTCTTCATACTAATTGCAAGTGCTCATGAAACCACTCTTGATCGCTCTCGTGGTGAGAGATCACACCGACCTCAGTCTCGCAGCCCTCATGGCTGTAGAGAATTGTCCAACACGCCTTGGACTAAAACGCTCGAGTCATTGTCGACACATCCATCGGTGGCGAATTCATCATCTGCGCAACGAACGATTTACGCTCTACGGGTAGTCCTTCCGAATTAACGTTGCGGCAGTGCGTGTCGTGGCACATGTCCTTGTTTGCCCGTCGTACACGACATTGCCTGTGCTGCCCAGAGATTACTTTTTCTTGGTTCGTGCTTTGGCACCGCACGATACTTCTGCCACCTGGCACCTCGATTTGGCACCACTCTGGGAGAGTCACAAACACTTCACCGCCAGATCAAGATGATGCTGCACGCAAAGCTGGCCATCGGACAATACATAGATTCAAAGCCGTGTTTATCCTTCATTGATCTTTGGCCACACGAATCCGACTGCACCTCTGGCAGCCACCTCCACAGCAGTCCGACAGCCCCCAAAAAGGCCCAAACGGGTCATGCTGAATCATGGCATGGCGCCTAGTAAGGCTGCGGTTCACCATGCATCCCAATCATGGTGGGAGGGAATGAAAATTGCATGGTTTCAAACACCGTCGGCTCAACCCTAGGACGGTACAGCTTCTCTCGCATTGCATGCTGTTCACCGGTACCGCTGCAGCCGTCGACTGTTAGTGCAGATGCCCTTTTGTTGATGCATCGCCGCATGCTGCATTCGTTGGATCATATCAAGGACTTCACATCATCTATAAGACAGCAGGTTCATGCCACCTCTGAAGTTCGAGAGTAAGTGTCGTATCATATTCTTCCATTGTTCCTCCTTGACACCATTCATCATGTCATTTGACATTTCAATCAGCACTGTCGCGGCGCACTCTGGTATTTACTCCTTACAACAAGCAGCTGTGCTGCAGTCGACAGCATCAGCACAAGGAGCCTCCACGATCACACTGTTTGAGACCGGGTGCGATTTCCGCGACGAGAACAATATCATTCACAGAAATTGCACAGAAGCATGCACGCAGCCAGCGGTCGTATGGAGTAACCCTTTTACCATCCACAACTGCCTGATCTACAGCACCGTCTCAGGTCTAATCGCCAAGAAGAATCTAACAGCAGATGGAGAACGGCAAGCTGCTGAGCTAGGCTACTTGCCAAATTTCAATCTTGCCTTAATCGAGGATCCTGCAAATGAGTGTATGCACAGCTTCTGTCTCGACCAGCGGCACGCCGATCCGTCAATCCACTGCCCTAGTGCTTCGATCAACACAACATACTTCAGCAATGCAACGAAGGGTGAAGTTCATGTAAGTGTGGTCACCTCGAGAGACGGTCACACTTAGACGCTGATGCCACAAGCACAGAACCTTTTAACCGATGCTTTCATCAAGAATGCGTGTGGCTCGTTCAGGGCAAGTCCAAATGTTGACGTCGGGGGCATCGGGGTCTATATCGGCTATCTAATGCAACTCTCCATCTTGCTTTACTGCTGGATTCACGGACGCCTGATTTCGAGCTGGCTGAAGTCCCTCACATTTGTCATATGTGCGCCTTTTGGACTCAAGAATGCCAGGCAACGCGCTCATCGAGTGAAGATGAGATTGCAGAAGTCACACCAAGGCGCGGCACTCATATCAGGTCTGTTCGAATTCCAGCAAGCGCAAAGTTACTTTGCTCTGACGCTCAACGGCACTGCTATAGGGGCGCTGTGCAGCAATGGTGCTATGTTCGACGTGCAAAGTCTTCAACAGATGCGCCTCACCGTTGACTTGCTGGGCGATGTCGCAGCCACCGCCATCATCTGCCTAACCTTCGGACTTTACATGCTGCATGCCGAAAATAAGAGGACGTGGTATGTCACCTTACTCTCGCTGATTGCCATCCTTGTATCCTTTACGACCTGGATCCTCACTTGTCTGCCACTGAGGAATCTGCATCAAATCGATCCAACAGGATCCGATCTTCCAGCGTGCGGAAACCTATCTCCAGCAACATTCTGTCTCGATCAGAACACGTCCAAATCCATTGCTTCTGAAGCGGTCTGCATTGCAATCTGCATGCTGACGACAGTCCTCATGATGGTTCGGCAATGCAGGACTCACCCATTTCCCTCACCGCGAACAAGCATCACCTCACCAACATCCCTTCGACGAACCTCAACGCATGCCACAACCTCCTCAAGAGCTCGGCGACTATTGCAAGAAGAAACTGCTGTGGTCTATGGCTGGCGGCTAGAGATTGCTGAACTTATCCTTGCAACCATGACGATCACCATGCTGGTCCAGCTCATCATGAATGGAGACATGATCGCCATGAGAGAGAAAGTGCAGTGGACTTTCGCGCAATTGATCGCTGTGACCATTTGGGCGCCTTCTATAATCGAATATCTCTACGCTGCTGTGAGGAGATGGAGTCTGACAGGCAACAAGGACGTCGTTGAAAGGACTGGAAGTTTTGGTCGCCGGACAACTGTTGATGAAGGTGTGCAGGTCGACTTTGAGAGGTATGAGTTTGGTGAGAGAGAAGATGAGTATGCTGCCGAGGAAGAAGCAGGGGCTCCCAAGGAGGACCAGACGACAAGAGGGAGGTAGTCGAGCAAGTCTGAGTAAGTCAATCCTTAAAGCTGTCCGAGCAAACACAACTAGCAAACGTTCAAGAGTCAAGTTCCATGCACCACCTCGATGTGACACATGTATTTATTTGAATTTGTAACTGATGGTCCTGCTCTTCAGATCAGTACGGAAATATGCTCACTTTTGTTGCAGGTATACGCTTTCAGATGACAGACTTTGCACTTCACTTCGCATCTTCACTTTCACATGACAGACTTCGCGCTTCACTTCATGTCAAAGCTTCCGGCCCGAGCCATGTTAGGCAGCCTAGCTCGTAGCGCACATCACTTTTCCATTTCTTCTACCTCGACTGCCTCGCTTCGACATCTACAACCTGACAATACCGACACATCGCGCGCCTATTGCCACATCATTGCTCAAGTATTACAGCAGTCGCTCGAGCATTAACAGCACCTCCCGCCAAAGAACCATAGTCGCCGACCGACCGCAATCATGGATCCATCAATACCACTGGCAAATGGCCGTAACATGCTCGAGGAGATGCCCGCAGAGCTACTCATCCACATCTTCGGATACACCATCCTCGTCGAGATTAAATCCTTCAAGGCCAAACCAGTCATTACCTCGAAGCCTCTCACCCACATCGCGCGCTTCGCCAATAAGCCTTCCGGCGCGGGAACGAGTATCTCGAGCATGGGTTCTCTCGTCTGGCAATCCTCCAACGCCGCAGCCTGCTACCTCAAAGCTCTACAAAACTTCCTCCTCAATGATGCCGCCGACATCCAAGTCAACATCCTCGACCTCCATTTCACGAACTTCAGCACCTTCCTTAAATCCCTCGAGGAAAAGCCCGACATCCTGAAACTCTTCTCCTCTACCAACAAAACCTGCTGCATCCAATTCTCCCACCAACTCACTCACCGCCTGAAAGTCGATCCACCGACTTTCAACCAGTACTGCAAGAAGTCGAAGAAACTCGGCATCGTCCTCTACTCTGAGCAGAAGGTCTATCGAGTCGAGGATATGGTGGTACTCGACGAGTTTCTTGCTGCGCGTCGAGGTATCGAACTCGATCCTCAAGCTCCTGAAGAATCGCAATTCGAGCAGATGTTCATGTTTCTGAAGCGCTGGGCTTATAGGGAGAGTGTCAATTCCAAGGCGAACCGCCCGAAGGACCCGAGGTATAGGGCGGCGCTGGCGGAGAGTTTGAAGACGGAGAGTGCAAATTATCATAATACGGCTGAGGGGAGGGCGAGGTGTGTGCCGAAATAAGAGGATTGGAATCAGGAGTGGATGGGGTTGGGATATGGAATGTGTAATGGAGGACTGGACAGGGTTGAGTCAAGGATGAGAAGAGGAAATACGTAGTGTAATGGAGGAGCCTTTACATGTGGGCATAAGGTTTGGGGCGCTGACAATTTGGAAGCTCTTCTCTAGAATGGTACGACTTGCATTAATGGAGTTCTGGGAGACGCGATAGGCTGGGAAGAAGAGAATCCTTGTGTAGTCTGATCAGTACAGCTCGAAGAGAAATGTGATGGACGTGAAAGCTACGTGTAGAAGACTCAGCGCTGTTTCGAATGATGCTCACTCCTCATCACAGCGCCTAGATCATGTTGCCGTCTTTGATACTGCTCCATCAGTGGTACACGTTCCGCTGGAGTCATGCCATGTACGTGAGTGTGCGCTGACCAGTTCACGTATATCGGCTTCATCGGCCTTCTCCTGGGATAGAGGCGACTCTGTGGTTTTCGCATACCGCGAGCATACATCTGTCTAGGTGGCGGGTCGGACTGACGCAAAAGTTGGAGAGGTGCGAAGTGAAAATGCAAGATCTCACCGCTAGTCTTCGCCAGCAATGGTGCGGGTAAGCGAACGGTAGCGGAGACTGTTAGATTGTA
Source organism: Pseudocercospora pini-densiflorae CBS 125139 (assembly GCA_000504365.2). Lineage (NCBI taxonomy): Eukaryota > Fungi > Ascomycota > Dothideomycetes > Mycosphaerellales > Mycosphaerellaceae > Pseudocercospora > Pseudocercospora pini-densiflorae. Next base: position 36,777 of record KZ107729.1, on the reverse strand, counting down.
TCGTGCGCACATGTTCGAGTCCATTTGGGCGCATGAGCATTCGCCAGCTTAATCGCAAATGCCCAGAAGACCACGGCAACAGTGCGAAGGGTTGTTCCCGCGTGACCAAAGACAGAATCGGAGAATTCGAAGCATGAGCTGAGCAAATTATGATCATATTCTCCGACACAATGGGTATCTATTCCATCTGATCGTTTCCGCTCTTCTCACGTTCGCCCCGAGAACCCAGGGTACTAGTATTGGAGGCCCACCAGCCACTGGTTGCATCACGTTGCATGCGACGTTGAAATCGATTACATAGCCTTCACACCTAGTTCATGTAAGCCATCCGGACATTCTATATTAGTTTGTCGTTCGTGTGACTTACCCCATGCAAAGGAGTGCTGGAGGTGGGTTGGCAGCCTGTGGAGGCGCGTGCCGAATCCATTCTCGCCCGCATCTGCATGCTCTGTACGTGCCTGCAGCTCTTCGATTATTTCTTTGTGCTTGTGTCGCCCATTTTGTCTGTCCCGTTCTCGGATCTCTTGTAATCCTTCTCAACCAGTCCTCATTGCGGTTTCTCTTTGCTACAAGCTTCTGAATATCGGAGTTCCTGTGATATAGGCATAGAGGATCATTTCTTTGAGGACTCCATCGACCTGCTGCCACCATGAATGGTAAAGCTGCAGCGGCTGCGGGAGGCAGAATACCAGCAGTATGTAGACAAGTACATGTGCTGAAAGGGAATCGATATCGAGTACGAATGAATTCTGCCGAGGGCTGCAGTTGTACGGCACCATGTGGCAGGGCAGGAGCACCAGGGAAACCGGTGTGTCCACCAGAGAAAAACGCCAGCGTAAGTGCTTCGTTCTCACATGTCGGGCATAAAGGCGTCAGAAATCCTTCCCAGGGTGGTACAGGAACGCCAGGCCCATTCCAAGCTGCTGGTGGACTTCTCGAATCAGGACCGCCTTGCAAAAATCGACGATGTTGATCTGCCGGGTGGGGCAATCCTCCTGGTAATACCATAGGTCCATTCGATCCAAGACCCAATCGATCCAACGTGTCGTTGAGGCAAGTAGTGCAAGTAGTGCGTCGATGGTGTCTAGTTTGACCAGGAATGCCAGGCACTGGGTGCTTCCGCTCACATCTCGAAAAGGGAACGGTGCATGCTGCCATTGGCGGCATTGGCAGCAGTGCAGCGTGCGGAGCAAATCCTGCGTGGTAAGGCGCATCATGAGGGATCCCTTGAGCCGCCATAGTGTTCTCTGAAGCAATGCACTAGTCTGTGAGATCTCCGCACGCTGCCATTCATATGGGATGGCCATGGTCTTTGTGCAGTGGACGCTTTGGGAAAGCTCGTTGTGCGATCGAGGCCCCATTTGATACCTTCGCCGCAACCTTCGACAAAGAAAGAGCTTCGCCGAGTCCGCAGCGTAGGAACATCAAGGGAAGTCGCCTAAATGCATGCTATCGATGCCGCAGGTGTTTCACTCATGCTCAGGATCTCGCATCGTCAGATTTTCGCACCAAATGCACGCAGTGTGGCTTCTGGAACGAGAGGGGCAGAAGTCCAGGTGATAAGACGAAGTCTTGTTAGGTAAACACCTTGTCTCGTATCTTCGCTTTTGATTTGCTGCGCATGTCTGATCAAGTGTCCTTCGCCTTGGTCGGCAAGCTTTGCAGGAAGGGCAAATGGCAATCTGCTCGCAAGTGAATAAGTCGTTGTGCTCACCTTGTGAGGTTGTCATGGGAACTCTGGAATGTAATGAACTCCGAGCAACGTCCGGACAAGTCGTCGGGAGACCGATGGCCATGTCCTTGTTGAGGGCTCTCATCGAGCGTCGCGGATTATGGGATCATGGCGCCGGCTTTCAAGCTCTGAGACCCCAATGCCTCCTGAGTATACTATAACCAAACGCCAGAGAGCTATATCGCGTCATGTTCGTCATCCTTATCTCATTGGAAACGTGATTTCTCGCATTATTGTCTAATATACTCATTGCGGCCGGAAGTCCTTTCCTTAAGCATATTGGAAACTTCTCAATCAAAAGTGATGTGCCAAGTATGCTTCGGTGTTATTAGCGGGCGCCGAATGTCATAATCGCATCGCGTGTAGCTGTTCCTGAATTGAAGTCCATTGTGATGGTAGCAGCTTATGGAGTTCTATCGCGAAGAGCACACCTCCTATTCCGTAGATGGTACAGATGTCGGGATACAACGTGCCATGGCGAATCGAGGCATCGTCTGAGAGGTGGTTGGAGACCTAGTGTCGAATGCGAACGTGATATTACCTCCGATGGCCGTCAAGTTGAGATGAAGTCAGCAGGGCATGTTGGTCTTGGCTCACGGATGAAACAGGGCTGACAGGGTCTTTCTCAGTGCCAAGTCTGCCTCGGTCGGAGGGCAAGCGCTAGTGTGTCCGGCTATTGCGGAGTATGCATGATTGCATGAGCGACGACGTAGTTGTTGTATCGCTCAATGATTTCTCTCAAGTGCATTGAATTATTCTGTACCAGAATTCCTTACTAGACCATTCCGAAGTCGACTTCCAGCTACAGAGAAGATGGCTACGCGCAGGCTGGGTATACAACATCTGACAACTATAATTAAACTATCCGGCTGATGTATGTGACCAGTACGACCAGCGCTCTTGTAAGGCGATTCTCGAATCCTTCTTTGTCCGATTGAGCCACGGCTGATAGCTCACCAGTATTTGCGATCTCCAAGAGAAATTTGCCAAAGCGATATACGAGTATCCGAAAGTGATCCAGACCACTCAGAAGCTGTTAAAAGCAAGTCAAATACTAGATTGGCCGGTGTTCGCGACAACGCAGTTGCGTGCGAAGCTTGGAGAGACAAGTGCTGAGCTGGGATTGGACAGTCCAGATGGCGTGAAGACAAAGGTCCATGCAGATAAGAGTGCTTTCAGCATGTGGACGCCAGAGGTGCAGAAGGCGTTCAAAGATCTCGGCAGCGAGAAGCGCGAATGCATAATCGTGGGCATTGAATCGCACGTACGTGAGCAGATACCACTGTATACCGATACCCGTCTGATCTGTCATCTAGATTTGCGTGACCCAGACCACTTTGGACCTGCTTCGTGAAGGCCACAAGGTTTATATTATTGCGGACGCAGTCTCGTCTTGCAACCCTCAGGAGATTCCGATCGCTTTGAGAAGGCTCGCGGCTGAGGGAGCGGTGGTGACTAGCTCAGAGAGCTTTATGTACGAGTGCATGGGCGACGCTTCGATTCCAGAGTTCAAGCAGATGTCGGCTCTTGTGAAAGAATACTCTTCGAAGACTAAGGAGAGCCTGCAGGCGCTGTGCAAGTTCTAGAAGTCGCATGGTGTTTTCGCCTTGCTGCATTGCAACGACGCGATCTGTACATAGAAATATTGGTAGCAATTTAGCGAAATCAGTCGCCAGGAGGTTTCACGAGCTGACATGCATCAGCCACGAGAAACAAAGCCTTGCGCCGTCAGGCAGGAAGCGAACATGTGTGCGGCTGCAGTAGAGGTGGCGTAGGCAGTCAGCAGAAAGGAGAGTGCGGTGTTTGTTTCAGCAGATTGAGATGCTCAGAGGAGTGGTACTTTACCACGAACGTAGATTGAATGTAATCGTCACCCAACGTCACTGCAGAGTTTCGGCACACGTTATCCAATGGTGCGCTCTACACTTCCACGCTATTTGTCGTATTCGTCGCCGTTGGCAGTCGTTGCAAACTCCGTGGGCTGAACACCAGGAAGAAAGAAGTGGGGGAACAATCAATTCGATTCCGCCCAGACCAGCGAGCGATTCACTGTTGCTGCCTCGAACCAACACGACCTGACCAGATATACGACTCTCCAATAGTCTCGGAGTGCTCGCGCAGTTGACGTGAGCAGGTCCGGAAGTAGCCAGCGGGTGCGAATAATATTGGGAGGGAGACGGAAGACGAGGCGGAGTCTAAGTTTATACAGTCACTCTTAGCCTCCAGGGGACCTTTCCCGCGCGTCTGAAAGCGCTACGACCACCATCTCATCGCGACTGAATCTGCACGCAGCATCTGCCCATACTCGCCACCCGTCGAACACCGCTGTCGCTTCTGAGACTGTGTGCGAGGCCAGCAAACCATCTACTGCGAACACTCACTGCGGCGGCTCTGTCAGCGACGCTCCTGGACGTTTCCGTGATTGGCCCAAACGAAAGCAGCAGCAGCAGCCATCGGCGGGTTCCTGGCTTCCACCTGCCCTGCGTTGGATCACAAATGGGAGTCGTCGGCTGCTCATAGCGACTGTGGACTCGTGCCAGTGTCTGTGACACCGCAGCGCCGCATGAACATTAACATGGCGGGCCTCCCGAATGGCGACAGATTTGACCCGCAGACAATACCGCGTCCAGGGCTCTACTCACAGCACTCAAATTCCGTGCCGTCAACCCCCTACCAGAAACCACGAGACCTAAGATTCCACTCGAGATCGCCCTCGCCCAACAGAGGTATTGCTAGCCAGTCGCCGCGCTCTGTGGTGTCCGAAGCAGTGGGCACACAGACAGCCAATCGCACGCAGCCTGTGGTCTGCAAGTACGAAACGGGCGATGAGATCAGGAAACGACGGATACCTTATGTCGATGGCGGCAATGAAGAGCTGGGCCCGCCAAAGAAAGAGCCCAAGAAGACTCTGCAGCCCGATGAACAGGAGAAGCTTAGTGGCGACATGCGTGAGCTCTACGACCGGTTACTGCCATCCGAAGAGAGCGAAAAGAGACGCACAAAGTTATTGGAGAAGTTGGATCGGATATTGAATGACAAGTGGCCTGGTCATGACATCCGTGTCAATGTCTTTGGCTCGTCAGGGAATTTGCTAAGCTCTACAGACTCGGACGTGGACATTTGCATCACAACGACGCAGGAGATATCCATGCATACTCTGTCCGCACTGCTAGCGAGTCGTACGTTGCACCAAACCTCTGCTAGAGGTTGTTCAGCTGTGGTGACTGTGGCTGACTGCTTAATTTAGATGGCATGCAAAAGGTGGTCTGCCGCGCTGCAGCCAAAGTGCCCATCGTGAAATATTGGGATCCTGAATTGCAACTCGCGGCCGATTTAAATGTCAACAACACACTCGCCCTGCAGAATACGCGCATGATCAAGGTGTATATTCAGCTGGATAAACGAGTGCGGCCCTTGGCGAAGATCATCAAATACTGGACTAAGCGTCGGTTGCTGAATGACGCTGGTAAGCGCATCTTTTCTCGCAACGAGCGTTTGGGTGCCAATTCACTGACAACGCTGCAGCATTTGGAGGCACAATCAGCTCATATACTTGGATATGTATGATTATCAGCTTCCTGCAAAGGCGAAATCCACCGATCTTGCCCTCGCTCCAGCAGATGCGCGATTGCCGAAGAACGACAGAGACCGGCGAGACCTCTCCCTTCGCGGATGATCTGGATTCTCTACAAGCCAAGGAGTTTGGCAAAAGCAATTCAGAGTCACTGGGCGAGCTCCTCTTCCAGTTCTTTCGACATTATGGGTACGAGTTTGAATTTGGAAAGTACGTCGTCTCCGTAAAGGAAGGTCGGCTGCTTTCCAGGCAAGAAAAGGGGTGGGATCCAAAAACGAATTGGCAAGATAAGGAATCACGAAATCGCCTGTGTGTCGAGGAGCCATTCACCGCGAATCGAAATCTTGGAAATTCTGCCGACGACTATGCGTGGCATGGAATACATCTGGAAATACGGCGTGCTTTTGATTTGCTCGAAGACGGATTGCAGCTCGAGAAGTGCTGCGAACAATTCGAGTTCCCGCCGGAGGAGAGCAGACCAATCTTCCAAAGACCGCCTCCAAAGCCAAAGCCTACCTTAACGAGGAGTGTTTCTCAATCGAATCGAACGAACCATGAGCCAGGATCAGGCAGATCGGGAAAGCGTAACAACAGAAATCAGTCAAGCCAGCGAAGCGGAAACCGACGTGCATCAAGTGGAGCTTCCTTTGCGAACTCGCGACAGCCTTTCAGTCCGCAGCTTGGCTCGAATCCTGGCGACTATTTCAACATGAAAGGGAATCTGCACGAGCAGCTGTACCAGCAATACCAGTTCCTACAAGCACAGCAGGAGCATCTCCGACAACAGCTCGCCATGCACACGCAAGCTACAGCAGCGCAAGGTCGCGTTGGTGATCTCGCCGGCGCAGGTTCTCCGCGGCCGCGACAGTTCATTAATGGCAGCCTCCCCAGCCCTCGTATGACCGATCACCCGCCACAAACAGCGCCCTTATTACAGGGCAGCTACCTCTATCATTATCCACAGCGAGGTTACCCGCCTCCATCTCCCATGTCGCAGGCTCGATCGCGAGAGAGCACGGGTACCAATACCAACCCATCGTCACCTTCCCTGGTTGCCGCGGTTCCCGCGCTACGAAGAAATGGACACCGTGCATCAGTGCCGGATGGCTCAGCTAGTTCTGTTAGGTCACAGTCCCAGCCAGGCCGCTCGCTACCACCCATGCTTACAATGCAGCAACAACTGCAAGCAGGGTACGACCTACCTGGAGTTCTTGGAGCACAGATGACAAATGTCAGGTCTGCATCGCAGGCATATCAGCAAGGTCAAGGAATGCCACTCCCGTTGTCGCACTTTCCTGGTGTGCATACGAATGGACATACTCTGGACGGCAGTCTGCACCAGCCGAAGGAGTACGTGGGCTACTACGTTGGACAATCGCCCCAGCTTGGCCCACAACAGTATGCTCCAAGCAGCCAAATGCCACCTCCAATGGCACTCAGAGATCCTCCACAAAGGCCGAGAAGAGTCACGCCAGACCTTGCGCCTCCGTTAGTGAATGGCAGGCATAGCTCTCGGTCACCATCTCCGCTTGGTCACATGCGAAGCTTTTCGACAACGACTGGTGAAGTTCGCACGAGTCAGCCTACAGTCACTCAGAGTCCGACTGCCTACGATCGTAGAGAATCCATTCCAACTGTGGGTCCCACGATGCCTGTCATTGCCAACGGCGATGTTGGCGGGCCGGTCATTGTGAATGGCTCCAACTACAACCCTCAGCCGAAAGCGGCCGAGAAGGTCAATGGAGTACCAGGGCCAAGTTTGCAGCTCGATAACGAAGTAATGTCACCGCCACCACCAGAGGACCTTGCACGAGTTCGCCCACTGACGCTACCCATCCGCACTGACTTCGATCTGCCACCGGAAAGGAGACCCGGCGATAGGAAGGCTTCAGATGCCGTGTCGCCGACGTCACAGCCCAAGCCAGATCATCGTGCGACCCTGTCGCCCAACGGCACAGTACCTCATATCAATGGTAGCACTTCTCACTACCCCGAGAGTAATCCGCTCACCGCACCTCTGCTGTCACCGGTCGCTGAACTTCGCACACCTTCGCCAACACAGTCTCGTGCCTTCGACAACGCTTCGCCAGAAGCCAATGGCAACCTGTACAAGGCAACGAAAATTGCTGCTGCAAAGCAGACTGCGAACGAGAACGTGCCTCCAAAACCAGAGATCAGACCGACCCACCAGAGGAAGGGCAGCGCACCTATGCTCACGACGCCGGCTCAAGCTCCGATGCAGCCCAAGCCAACAAGTCCACAAATCCCGGCGCCTGCTAAGAATGAATGGCAAACGGCTGGGTCGATGCGCAACAAGCACAAGAAGAGCAAGTCAAATGCCGGATCGAAGCCAAACGGCTCTGGAGGACAACCAATGCCTGCTAATGAATCGGAAAGAAAAGGAGGATGATGTGCATGAAATGCATCCGTCCACGAAAATCTTCATCTCGAAGAAGCCACGACGTGGGCTAGAACATGATAACTGCTGTCGCGGACACTGCAGGTCTGCTTCGTGTAGCAGTCACCCAGCCGCTCTTCAATATTGAAGTGGCCAGAGTCGAGCCACAGGGCATGCCATGACACTCAAGCACATCTGGCAGGTCTTGGGAAAAGACCCGCGTGCATGTCGAGCCAAGTTGGCATAGCAAGATGACAACAGAGGTGCCGTATAACGGCCGCACTTCATGCACTTTTGTAAAGGGTCTTGGAATGTAACAATCACAAGGATGGGAGGACACGCAAAAGGCGTTCATTGCATTTATTGATTGACAAAGTCCAGCGTTCGGTCAGGAACAGCCAGTGTAAAGTCACGGCACGCATCGTGTAGAGATATCCAGAGCCCAAGAGGCTGGCGAAATGAATCTATTGTTTGATGATGGTCGAAAGACCAAAATCTGAACGACAGCAGCCTGCAAATTTCATCGAGATTATTTTTACTGTCGAGCGCGGTGCATGCGAGACATCGGTGCATGTGCGAGGGTCACGTTGCTATTTACGTGACACTTTAGAGTTCTTGCAAGATATGCTCGTCGGATCTATCCGCCAAAGTCCCTTGCTTACGCAGGTCAATCCATCTCGTGGTCATCACCATGCCGCAGCCTGCATGTTCACTCGTGACGATTCTGTTCACGAGGCTCAGCTTCTCAATATTCATGCTCCATCCTACTCGATAGCACTCAATGGCACTACATGCCACACTTGATCATATCTCCTGAGCTGGACCTTAACCAGCAACCAACTCGTCACACCCCGAGCTCTCGATTCTGCCTGAACACTCTCCAATATGGACCGCCTTCGCAAGATATGGAAGAATGACGATGAGCAAGAGTATGAGCCACTTGCCAATAGCGAGACAGAAGGGGACGGACGTGAAGATGTCCAAACACAAGGCCAGCCAACGAAGGGATTCTCGTATGTCGAGTACAGCATTTTCCTGCTGCTCGGCATATCTATGCTGTGGGCATGGAATATGTTCCTAGCAGCCGGGCCCTACTTCCAACAACGTTTTCGTGGCAGTCGATGGATCTCTGAGAACTTCCAGGCTGCTGAGATCTCGGTCTCAACAGTAACGAACCTGTCGAGCATGCTCGTTCTCACGCGAATGCAGGCAGGAGCGAATTACCCAAAGAGAATCATTGTGAGCTTGTTCATCAACATGGCTGTCTTTGCACTCTTGGCTGCTAGCACGACGATCAATGTGGGAGCAGGAGTCTATTTTGGCTTCCTGATGGTCATGATGTTTTGCACCAGCTTGGCTACAGGATTCTGTCAGAATGGTGTCTTTGCATATGTGTCGGGCTTTGCGGAACCGAAGTTCACGCAAGGTATCATGACTGGACAGGCAGTAGCCGGCGTGCTGCCCTGTATTGCACAGATCATAAGTGTGCTCTCCGTACAGGCGGCAAGAGGACGTCCCGACCATCCTCCTCATGATTCACCTCATGGACCTCCTCCAGGACCTCCACCTGTGAACTGGAAAGCAGCTTTGGCCTACTTCCTCACTGCGACAGCGATCAGCGTGGCCACTTTCTTCGCCTTTTCTTATCTTGTTGCCAGAAATCGACAGCCGAAAAAACTGCAAAATGCCAGAGGACAGGACATACCGGAAGATGCAGAGCGGAAATCGATACCGCTTCTCTACCTGCTCAAGAAACTCTTCTGGCTCGCTGGTGGTGTCTTCATCACTTTTGCTGTCACTATGGTCTTCCCGGTCTTTACCCAGCAGATTGTATCTGTGCGGCCACCCAGTGAGCAACCTGCAATTCTACATCCGCCCAGCTTTATTCCATTGGCTCTACTATTCTGGAACGCAGGCGACCTACTCGGACGTCTCATCACTGCTGTTCCATCGCTATCTCTGACCCAACGACCTAAGCTCGTGTTTGGTCTTGCTATTGCACGGCTGATATGGGTTGGTGGATACCACCTCTGCAACATCAAAGGAAGAGGTGCCATCGTGGAGAGCGACTTTTTCTACCTTGTAGTCATACAACTCTTCTTTGGCCTCTCGAATGGCTATCTCGGTAGTACCTGCATGATTGGTGCTGGAGAGTGGGTTGAAGAAGACGAACGCGAAGCTGCTGGAGGTTTCATGGGTCTCTGTCTTGTGTCAGGGCTCACAGTTGGCAGCCTGTTCAGCTTCTTAGTGTCTGGAACTTGAGAAGGAGACAGAATTGAGATCAGTATCAATCGTGGTACATCCTTGAAAGTACGTTACTGTCCTGAGTCCCAGGAGTCAAAGAACCGTACAAAGCCCATAGCGCTCAGTGCTGCAACGCTGCCAACAAGCAGCATCTGCATTCCGCCCTTGACGCCAAGCCACAAGTTATCTTGACCTGCCCAACCGCTGACGAAACACGTCTTGCCGTATCCGAACGCGAATAAGCTGAAAGCCATAACCATGAACGACCACCACAGCGCAAGTTGCACCTCGTCCCTCTGGACCAGAAAATATGGGATCAATGGCAAAAATCCACCCAAGAAATACCCACACGCAATCGTAACCGCGCACATCACAGCCCGACTCGCCGTCTCCTCCGGCTGCGAGTGCTGAAACTGCATCAAAAACTGCACCAAATTCGGACTCCTCACCAAATTCTCCGCCAACTCATCCGTCAACCTCTCAGGCAATTCATAAGGCTCAAACACCTCTTTCACAGAAGCCATCGCGTCAGCAGAACTCCTCGCCACAGTTCTCCTCGTCGATGCTAAAGTAGCATTATAAGAATCCTCTTCAGATTTCGCTGCCAAATATCCTCCTAATCCCATACTTATACTACCCGCTGTGAGTTCTGCCAAACCGGCGAAAATGACAACTTTTGTGTTTCCTAGTGCTGAGAGACCGGCTGTGAGGGCGAAGGGAACTGTCAGGCCGTCTGAGAGGCCGATTATGGCGTCTGAGATTATTCGCGCTCGGAGCCGGGAGGATGTTGCTGTTTGGCATTGTGGTTTCTCGTTGCAGTCTGAGTCTTGGGATTCGAGGTCGGAGGATGCAGAGCTGCTGAATCTTCGTCGTAGAAGACGTTGTCGTTTTTCTTTGATGGCTTTCGGTGAGCGATTGAAGAGATTCGCAATCCATGTTACTGTGGAATTAAAATTCTGTCTTGATGAAGGCCGAGAATATGCTTCGCATTGCGTAAATCCTCCGGCAGTAGTAGGCCATCTTTCATTGAGAATCTGTTTCTCCATCTTCATCTCACGATGCAATGCTAAGAAGAGAAATAGAAAGCGAATTCGTGGATCGAAACATATTTACCTGACAGGCCTACGCCTCTACTTCAACCGCATGGCAGCCACGCAACTTGCAGGTGCGACCACATAATTCAAGAGGCTATGTTCCTGCGTCGTCGTGTGGTCCTATCAGCTCGAAACGTGCCCAGCTTTCACTAAACGGAAAGTAGAAGGTCTTTCTTACATATATGCAGGGTCTAGAGAGCTTAGCGTGGAAACAAGCACGAACAAGATTTCTAGGATGTTTTATGTAGCCAATTGGAGGCCTGGAGTTTGTCTTGCATTGCGACGCTGTTCGGGTGCGTGTGGAGGGAAACCATAAGTGGTCGTTTCTGGTTGTCGTATAGTTTCGAATAAGAATAGAGAGCAATTGGAAAGGTGGAGGTTACGAGAAGAAGTGATGTGGAAAGAAGGAATCCCGTTTGAGGTTCTATGATTACAAGTGTTTAGATTAGTATTCATCAACAAAGTGTCCAGTGCGGCTTTCCTTCTTTTGGAGCCAAGCAAATGCCGATGCTTTAGCTCGTCCTTGAAAGTGGCATCATGAAAAACCAAGACATGGCCTAGACTCCGATCACACCTCATGCAACTGACTGTGCAAGAGTCAACTTCCCAACGCCTCGCTGAAATGCAATATCCAAACATGAACCCATCGATAACCCCGGCCTGGATTGTGCCCATCCGCGTATTTGGGCTCGATGAAGAAACGAACGACTCAGCAGCCTATTTGCACCAGGACTGCCATTTTCAACGCTTAACAGGTCGCTGTGATCGAGTCGTATCGATGAACGTGAACCACTGCAGGGCCTTTAGGACTTCCGCCGGTCGCTCTACCCAGGTTTGAAGTAGCTGGTAATTTGATGAAAATATCCTTCGCCATCACGCAGGCCCAGAGAACATTCTAGCTTCCAGGTCCAGCGATGGTCGAGCACTCCCAGGTCGCCCAAGCTTCGTCTCATCAGTCGTCGAATTGCTTTGGCTGTTGCGACCTAAACGCGCAAACCCGGCCGCCATGGGAGCATAACCTCCAACGCTCTGTGATCTCATCTCAGGTGTCGGTGCTCGTGAAGGTTTGACAGAAGGTGGTCGTGAAGCACTCATAATTGGTGGTGACAGCATTGGAGAAACAGGCTTCTGTGATCGTCCTACATTCGATGTCCTGCGTGTTCGATCTGGCATTCGGTACATTGTTGAAGGGAACATGTTGGGCGTGTTGTCCTCATAGGACATTGCATTCGTCAAAGCCTCACTCGCAAAAGATGGTCGTGAGAGGCTCGCCTGTGCGGTAGAAGTGGTGCTTGCTTTCATCTCCCCAGGCGAAGTCGGAGTGCTCGGTGGAGGAGTGAGAAAGTACTGCCTTCTCGTCACATCGATTGGACTGGACTTTGGGTGTGATCTTCGGCTAGTAGCCACGCATTCGGCACACCAGTCCTCAGCTTCGAAGCGTTGATTGCCGCAGAGGCACAATGTGCGTTGGTAAGTCTTAGTCACCGACATGGTGACTCTGGCAGAGTTCTCAGGAATGGTTGCAGGAGTTGCAGTCCTAACGTCCACGGACTAGGTCTTGTAAGAGGGCTGTAGAGATGCGACGCTCAGAAGCTGGTTCGGTTGCACGGCTCTGCTGTCAGGAGCAAGATCCTGTCAGGTTCATTTGGCAGCCGGCGTCTCGTTTCCGAGATCTAAGTGAGACAAGTCTTCTGGTCGAATGGCGCAAGCTCACAGTACGTACTGTTGTCGCAAGGATCGCAGGTTCTAGGAACGTTTTGCCCTTGGTGTCGTGTCGGTCAGGAAAGTGAGACCCTTTGGAGGACGTGAGTTCTGCCGCGGCAGGCGTCGCGCATCTATATTCGCACTTGTCAAACTTCTAGCCCAGAACAAGTTCGTCCTCAAGAGCGCGATGCATTCGGGTAGTGCTCCGCACCGGACAGATTGCGCGGAGACGGTCATGGTAGCGAGCTAGGTGCGTGTTTACAGGCCTATTCAGGCACAAGCAGCTTGTCAGCAGAGCTTGCCACGAGGCCTTATGGCTGAAATACCATCGTGCAATTGGCTTCACAACCGCTTGCACAAGAAAGTCAAACAGGTATTTTCTGAAAATTGGTCTCCAAGCAATGGGGTTGCAGCGGCAGTGACGCCTGTGGACGCCAGGCCACGTTGCTGGCGCAGTAGCGCAACGCCTCCTCGGATGCTGTGGAAGGGCCCAGGCGTGCCGAAAGTGCACATCGATCGAAAATTGGCAGACGTTTGAATGCCAAGCGCTTGAGCACATGCGTTGCTTGCGGATACAAGATGCCGGTGGGTGTCGGTCAGAGACCTGTAACGAGAATATAATGGAAATTCTGGTATTTGTTACATCACACATGAAAAACTCCACGCCGACCTGTTCCTTCTCTATCGCATCCTCCCATGAAAACCTGTGAAACGCGAGGAGAACAAGCAGCCAAGGACCGAGGTCATCTTACTTCTGCTCCTTGGCAGCCTCTTCGTACGCTGGAGCTTCCTCATACACAGGAAGTGGATCCACTTCTGGTGCATCTTCGATAACAATGACCTTCTCGTTCTCTGCCTCAACGTGGGTGTCATCGTCTTGAAGACGGACGCTTTGGTATCCGCGACGACCGCCGCGATAGAATTTAATCCATAGAAATCCGATCAATCGGCCAATGACCAGGCCGACAAGGCTGACAGTCATGCCAACAGCGATGCCGGCCATTGTGGGAATAAGAACAGCGGCGAGTCCGCGGCTGAAAGAGTGCATGAAATGACCATGGCGGTGATGGTGGCCGTGGTGACCATGTGGTCTCATATGGTGAGGGCGCCCGTGATGACGGACGCCGTCTTCTTCAGCATGGGCATCATGATGGTGAAATCCTGGTCGCAGGAAATGAGGCTTGATATGGCCAGGTAGCTTCCCACCAGGCGGTCCGTGATGTTTGCGCCCGCGGCATCCACCCTTCCTCATACCGTGCCTCATGCCTTGTCTCATGCCCGTGATCTTGTCCTTGAGCATGTTTCTGAGCTTGCATAGAGACTCTGGGAGCATCTTACACTCCTTCATCGCCCCATGTGGAGGTCCAGGCCGGCCTTTGTGAGGACCAAGGTGTGGCGGGAAGAGGAAATCTTCTGGCATCTCCTCTGGTGGTGGTCCAAAGAAGTCATTAGGGCGCGGCTTAGCCCGTTCCTCCGTTTCAACGTGGGCAATAAACAGCTCGCCAGCGCTCGTCTTCAGGATCTTAATGGAGATAGAGTCAAGTGACACCGGCTGTGTCTCAAGTTCGAAGATGTTGTGCTTGATAGGGATGAGCACGTGGCCCTCCGGTGACACAATCTCTTCTTCCATGACAGACACTCCAGATCCGGTGACTTCCAGTGGGGTCGTCCTGGCTTTACCCGCTGCGATATCTTCCAAAGGTGTGTTCGCAGGGACCTGTTTGACGTAGATACGCTGAGCCATCAGATTCTGAGCCGACCAGCCCAGAGGAAAGATGGTCTCTCCATTGACCTGAAGCCTTTCGCCATCCTCGGAAATCGTCAAGTTCACCACCACGTTGTTCGCCCCTCCCTGAATCCATAACATTGGCTCTTCATCCTCCTCCACATCATCGACTGCCGCCTCTTGGGCTGTAGCAAACGCACATTCTGAGCATGGCAGCTGTAAGGCGAAAGATTTCGCGTTCAAAACCCCTTGGTTGGTCAGGGCGCCGGCCTTATCGTCGAGGCCGGCTGGTATAAGGAAAGCACAGGCGCGCAGCGCGCTGGCCGTGAGGGTGAAGGCGCCGACGTTGCGGCCAAACATGTTGCTTGTAGTCAATCCGAAGGGTATCTGAGGTATTTCGAGATGAGAGTGGTGTATTGTGTAGGCGGCAGAAGAAGGGCGTACGACGACTGCGATGGTAGCTGACGTGGCCAAGCAAGCCGACGACCCGGTCGGGCGCTTTGTTCTGGAACCATGACCCTGATGATGTTATTCTTGGCACAGTGACTACGAGCGATCTTCACATGCATTGATCAAGCGAGGATTTCCCGCAATTTGCACATTTCTTTGGTATGCATGCGCTTGTACATGGGAGAAGCATTGACAAACGTATACTCTGCGAAAGAGAGGCACTGATTTGCAAAGGCGACAGTCGGAGATGTTGTATGAAGGGGCTGACGCCAGCAATATCCAGCATAAAGTCCGCCTTCCTTCGGCCATGGACCAGACACATTGCGAAGCCGATAGCATGACCGTGATATTGACAGTTGTAAAAGACTGAATCCGATGTGGCTGGGTTACAGCCTCTGGCCTGGTGATGGACAAGCTGCGGCCATGAAGAAACGAGTAAAACTTTACCATGCTGTGAAGCCATACTGATTCAAATGTAAACGTGCAGTCTGCGCTCGATTGCTTGAGACTAGACCGCTGTCTGAAAAATGACGACCGCCACTCGAGCTATAGAGCGGAGCTGAGCATTCTCGACGAGTTTCCCGAACGCTAGCCAGATGGTGTAGCTCGCCGAGGACTTGCCTGCGCATTGCTCAGTCGTTGCTGTGTTCTGCCGAAGCCAACATCATGTTGGACGAAGTGACCGTAGGTCCTCTGCACCCATTTGGCACTCTCAGTATTGCCATTCAAAAGGGCGACAGCGATGGTTTTCTGGATCGTGAGCCCGAAGGTCTTGATTTGTGACATGACAGGCAGAACGCTACCATCGTCAACGCCATGAGCGTCCTGTTTACGAAGCAATTCAAGCATTGAAGTCTCTAGAGGTTTTCCTGCAACCACGAGAGATGTTAGCACGCTGAAAGTCGCGAATGTTCAGTTTTGGCGGACATACCTGGATGGTAGAGGTCAAGGCGCGCACGCAAGAGAGCACCATCACCCTCACCCCTCGCGTTGGTCGCATGAACTATGCGGCGGAATCGCTCGTAATATTCGGTCTTGGTAGTCAATTGTGGAGTGCGTATGATCATGTCAAGCTCTACGATTGCTGGAAATAGTGAGCAGTGCATCAACGGAGGTGCTGGCAACCCCGGCTGGTGTCTTTGAAAAGCCGCAGATCTTCTGTCCACCATATCGAAAAAACACTGTAGAGCAGAGTCTGACTTGCGATCAAAGTCGCAATGTCCATGTGCAAAACAAAGAGCTCGTAAGAGGTTGCCACGCCACGTAGTAGTCGAATCTTTTCCTTCAATGTGTACATCCGTGCCGATCCACTCTTTGATGTAGTGTTCCAAGCCTTCAGACACGGCCAAGAAGCAGAGACGTTCGCATAGAGCATGATCATGGCGAATGATGACTTCCCAGTCCCTCTTCTGCTGCCAGATCCTAAGTAGCGTGGATCTGGCTATGCCTTGCTCCTTGATGGGCTGCAGAACAAAGGCTCGTTTTCTGCGCGGTATGGTAGACAATTCTAACCACAGCGCATCCACGCATAAGCTTAGCACGTGCATGTCGAGCTCGCTAGGACTCTCCAAGTGCCGCTTTAGAACAGTCATCGAATCAGTACCTTTGTGAAGTTCTAGACTGACATCTTCCGCGAGAGATGTGGGATTGCCAAACCATTTGCGTCTTAAGTATTCAGCCTTCTCTTTCCTTGATGGTAAATTGTGCTTTCCAGGCACCTTCGTATGCACATGATTCGTACCTGGCTCTTCTGCGGGCCTCGATAATCGGATGGTGGATGAATCGTGAATACGCGACGATGAAGAAGAGTATGACCAATGCTTGTAAGTGTGAAAAATTGAGACTTTCCTGATAGCAGAGGTCGACCGCCATATGCAAATCATCGTAGCCGCTATGCAAGTGCTACAATATCGCTACCGTTTCGATGAGTTGGTACGCGATGGTACGCATTTCGTGTCTTGTCCAAGCACTGAGAGGCTTCCGATGCACCATCGCAAAGCTGTACAGGCTCTGGAATGTGGTGAAGGCAGGGATGATGGAGCAATTCTTGGCTGTGGCGTTCTCGACTCAGGAACGACAAGGTTGCCGAACGAACCATAGCTGAAAGACTAGGATCCACCCTGACGCGTGGCTAAGGAGGCGTTCCTGGCGATCACAGAGCCTCACTGCTTGTGAAATTCTTGACATCACTTGCCTTTGTCCTGTCAAGAAACACGAGCAGCACAAGATGTCCGTGAACGCACAAAGTGCTGAAGGGGCTCACAACTTTCACTCACAAGCTGGTCATGGTTGTTTGCGAGAGAGAGCAGAGCAGAGCCTCCGTGATCTTCACAACAGTCCTTCGTAAAGAATCCACCCGGCACAATCTGCCGTCTAGCGAATGGAACCTGACAAGCCTCGACAAGACGCAGTACTGACCCACAGTTATCGAAAATCCCGATCTTTTCTTGGTCATCCTTCGTCCTCCTCTTCAATTGTCCTTTCGACATCCCTCATCATTCTCTGCCATCTCACAGGCTTTCAGTGCCATTTCCTTATCACTTTCCTTTGGGGTTCTACAACAGTCGCTTCTTGGATCAGGTCTTTGTATTCCTATAATGCTTTTCACATCAGCAATTGCTGCCCTTGCAGCTGTTCCTTTCGCGAGTGCTTACTACAAGGGTTTCAATGTTGGAGCGAACAACCCAGATGGATCTTGCAAGACCACAGCACAATGGGAAGAGGCATTCAACAAGTTGAAGGGCCTGCCCCAAGACATCACATCTGTTCGCCTTTACGCTTCCAGCGATTGCAACACGCTTGCCAATGCCGTTCCTGCCGCTCTGAACACTGGAACTCAGATTCTTGTTGGAGTCTGGACCGAGGATTCCGCTCACTACACTGCCGAGAAGAATGCGCTCGAGTCTGCCATTAACACACATGGAAAGGACTGGATTCTTGCCATCTCGGTTGGATCAGAGGACCTCTACCGTGGAGACACCACAGCAAGCACTCTCGCTCAACAAATCTATGACGTCCGTGGAATGGTCCGCGCCATGGGAGTCGAGGCAGAGGTTGGCCACGTCGATACCTGGACCGCATGGGTTGACGGTGCCAACGACGAGGTGACCAAGGCTTGCGATTTCGTGGGCATGGACGGTTACCCATACTGGCAGGGCTCCTCCATTGATGACGCCTACAATGTCTTCTTCCAATCTTACACCGATGTCAAGAACCACGTTCAGTCCATTGGATCCGGTGCATGGGTTTGGGTCACCGAGACTTCTTGGCCAGTCACTGGTGACAACTACGGCAGTGCTGTTCCGTCAGTCGCCAATGCTCAAAAGTACTGGCGCTCCGTTGCCTGCGAGATGTTCAATGAGGGCCATGTAAGCAGGGTTTCATCATGACTTTACATTTCCTAGCATGCTGACAACCATCTTCAGGTCTTCTGGTATGCCTACCAAGATTACAAGGACTCTCCATCTTTCGGCATCTTCGACTCCAATGGGAACGCTATTTACGACCTTTATGCTTGCTAGAAGGTTCGGCAAGTGAGACATATTCGACAGTGAATGATCAGAGTAATTACAGATACAGACAAATGTAGATATGTGACAGTTCTGAACTGCCAAGCAAGCTTTCATTCACTTCCCCGTTGCCCCAGGCAGAAGAGCTCCACTTTATCTTGAGAGCTCGGGCCCGAGGCAGTTCTCTTACCTTCTTAAACGTCGTGCGCGCTTGCAGCTTGGTCCCCTTCGGACTCAATTAGAATTCTGCCTCCAGCTGTCAACACCACAACGACGTTCTGCAGGCCTCGCTGAAGATTGATCAAGCATGGCAGCAAACAGCATGGCAGCGCAGAACCCGGGCGCGCCAACGCGCACACATGCGCCTTCGACGACCGCAGCATCGGCGGCCGACTCGCCAGCGGTTTGCCATTTTCTGGACAAAGTCGCGGCGGAAATCAGAGTGATGATCTTTGAGCACGTCTTTGGCGCAAGCGAGTATGCGCGCTTCTCATCGACGCCCACCAACCACCCCGTTTCGGCCACCAACGCAGAGGACACCGAAAAGGCACCACCGGCCATGATCAACACCTCGATCCTCGCCACCAGTAAGCAAATCCGCCAAGAGGCGCTCGACACTTTCTACAACATCAAGACTGTTCGCCTCGGCTTCAGCCAGCTTCGGATTCTGCTTGACTCGCGAGCTTCGGGAAAATCGGACCAGCTTGATATGGTTCAAAATGTCCAGATAGTGGACTGCAACCAAGCCGAGCCAGGAGACTCGATCCGCTCCATACTTAAGGAGGCGCTTGCGCTACCGCGCATCAAGTCGCTCAGCATTCTTGGCGACTGCCTCACAGGTCCGAACCGTCGACATGTCACTGTCCGAGAAGAGGCCCACCGACTTGGCTTGGGTTCTGTTACCTGCTGCGACGTTGGCCGCTATTTCATCGATGAGCTGCCAGCGAAAGTTCAGTTCATCAACTCGAAGCTTGTTAGGATGTGGCCAAGCGCCGCCAGCATGCCCAACGATTACGAGGCATTGGACGTAGCAAATCTCACCTGGAGTGGAAAAGGCATCAGCGGCGAATACACGCAGAATTTGTTGGTATGGGCCTCACACACGTCGTTTCGTCTGTGGGTGGGCTTGCACGAAGTCGCCACGACGCCTCTGAACATTGAAGATCCTGGAAGTGATGACTGGCGTGATCCTGCCGTGAATGAATACATGAGAAAGACAATGGATCGCAGCGGATTCATTCAATGCATTGTCTCAGATCCACCAAGAGTCCGTCATGTCTCTGACAGCCCGCATCAGGACGTACCACTACACAAGCTCAGTCCACAGCACGACCCTGTTCGCTTGGAGCAAGCGACCGAGATGCTTGCGATGAACATTGGTCGCTACAAGTGGAAGACTCATGACGAGGATGATTGGCCCACCGACATCGAGATCAAGCCATCGTGGGTTGAGCTTGGAGACTCGAACGTTCTTGATATACAACAAGAGAGGCACCGCAAGTTCAGAGCGCTGTTGAAGGCACACAGTATGATTGACTGGCCGTCCGATCCGACGCGCGCGTTCCATATTTCGGACGTTCGAGAAGATTTGCTCGGCAGTGATGGCTTTCCGAGGGTATTTGGTCGAGAGACGATCGAAAATGCTGGTAAGCGTGAGCTTCAGCAGTTGTGGTACTTGCGGCTCGCTGTGTACGCAACATTCGAAAATCGTCGAAGCGGAGAGGCCAGAAATATCGAGCAAGCAGGTGACGGCGAAGAGGTTGACGATCAAGAAGCCTACGGAATAGTGCGCAACGATCAGACTGCCATGCATGAGTGGTCGGCCGAACTGATGCGCAAGTATCTCGGCAGTCTCGAACGCGTTGACAAGGCGGACCTGGCTGCAGTCTCCGAGATCAACATGCGCAAAGCCTTTTTGATGACTCTGGCCCTCGCATCCGAGTTGGCAAGACCACCTACTCTGGACCTGGAAGCGACTGATCGAAGCAACTCTGCTACTCAGTCCTCCGCCAAGAAACCTGAGAACACAGCTGAGCAAGCTGTAAATGAGCAGCAGTCTGGAGACGAGGCAGCTGGGGATCCTGCTCCCAACAACGCAACCAATACTGATGAGGACGTCTACCAGCCTTTTCTGGACTCGCACGCAACTGTGCTCGCGTATATGTTCAAGAGCGCCGTGGCTGGAGACTTGAACGCTCTCGGTCTTGGAAGGGCATGAGCGGCATTAGGTGCATCGGAGGACCTGGCCTGTGGTGGTGGCCCGATTCATCGAGCTCTTGATAAAGCCGGCGCAGTACGTCTGGCTTGAATATGCAGGAGAAGTGAGGTCTTGCATAGATCGATTCTAGTATTAGTTAGCAAGATCGTCGACGCGATATGCCGCTCTCTGGCCGGTGAATGCAGAGGAATGAAAGATTGATGTGATTGTTTTCCTCCACTTCACTGATTTATTGTATTCAGCTCCAGTACACGCTGGATGAAGCGCACGTTAGCTCTCAGAGATTGCCGTCCAGATCCTCACTTCTCGATTTGCTGCAAGGGTCAAGGTATGGCTCTTCTCCGATACCAACAGCACGATGACCATATCGCTCTCCTAAGCCATCATAATCAAAAGTCGGAGTGTGGAACACTGATAGCAAGAGAGTCAGTATGTCTCGCGAGGGGGAAACGGGGTTCGGCCGTTGTTACCTGATCTATTATCCCAGATAGCAAAATCGTTGGGATTCTTCCATTTGTACCTCACAGTCAAATCGTGGTTCTGAACAATCATGTCCATGAACTTTGCCAGAAGCTCCTTCGACTCGCCCGGCGTGAGCTCATTGATGCGAACCGGAAATGGTCCGATTGCGAAAATGCTCTTCCAACCTGTGACCGGATTGGTCCTTACGACAGGATGGATAGATTTCAATTGGACATTTAGTGGGTTCCCTCGGGGTTCTTGGAATAGTTTGACGTTGTCCGGGTCAGCGGCAGCCATCTTAGCGTAACCCTCGCCGCTGAAGGTCGCCGTGAGAGACTCGAAGAATTTTTGATATGCGGGAGAAAAGCGGTCGTAGATCTCGTATCTGGAAAGATGTAAGTTGAGGCTTGCGGGTCATGATCGGGTTTGCTCACCCAGATGCCCAAAGTGTATCTCCGCCATTCTTGGGAAGTTTCGTAAGTCGCAAGCACGTATAGTCTGGTGGACATCGCTCAAACTGAACATCAGAATGCCATTCAGCGGCACGGTATTGGCTTTTGTTTGTCTTGTAGTCTTCGACATGCTTGAGATACTCTTCTCGCTGGACAGAATCGATATGAGAAATTTCCACGTCACCAGTGTTGTTCATGACCGGATGGATATGCAGAGAAGAGTCTTTAGGCTTGCCGGAGACTTCGCCCAGGCGTTGAACAAGATGTTTCTGAAGATCATTGGTGAGATTGTCTTGTCGGCGGAAGAAGACTACACCTCTCGACGAAACTGCCATAGAATTGTTACTAAATGTGTTCATTTGACCAAGTTTCAATTGACCTACTTAGATATGCTAGATCTCGAAGACGCTCTTCCGGGTTCGGTGCATTGAGAATATCATGGACAATGTTGACATCGTAGTACTCACGACCAATTACCGGAGTGGTGTCGTCGTACGAGAACGATTCCAGAGATCTAGACGGTCTTATCGGCTCGCGAAAAGGTACGCCCTCGCCTGCACTATTTGCAGTCATCGAGCAAACGTGTGCTGTGGCTTGTGCTGAGTGTCGAATGTTGACTGGAAACGCTATTGCTGTCGGAGGCTCCCTGTCCGGCGTGAACTTGTTGATGCTTCTCGAAGGACTCGTTCTCATGAATTTTGTCGGCGGTGAAGAGCAACAGATAAGATCAACTGCCGGGATGGCTGAATGCCCTCGTGTTGACGGGTCCGAAGATTCGCCGACTATACAGAAGAATTAATTGGCACAGGAGCTCACCACCGAGCATGGGAGCTCAGGCTAGCGTCTCTACGTGCTTTCTATACCGAGAGATGCGGCTCATCTAAACAATCTCGCCATTCGCGACCTTCAGTCGAGGAAGAAGGCTGACCTGGCGTGAGTAGCCTGATCGGACAGATAGTGCCAGATGGATAGCAGCACAATACTGGTCGAGCTGTTCCAGGAGTAAGTTCTCATCGCAAGTAATCCAACACTCTTTCCGCGACTGCGAGACCCTCTGATTTCTTTGGCTCGTATGAGTGTCGCGGCCTATCTGGTTGTCGATAATCCTCATGATGGGGTCTGTCGAAGTCCGCGCTTCGTGGTCTCCCGGGAGGTCTCCCAGGATCCACTCGATGTCCTGGCTGCTTCTCTCGATCCCATTCTGCACCATGCTTCTCATACCAATAGACGTCTCTGCCGAGGTCTCTGTGATGTACTCTGACCTCCCAGTCTTCTGGCCAACGTAACCTGGCCAATTCTTCGGCGAAAGCGACTGATCGATGATGTCCCGCTACACAAAAGGAACTTATCCTCAAGATGCGATGTGATGGAAGTCCGGTCTTGCGGTCATAACCCCTAGGACTATTTTCCCTACTATGTGGTGCAGAGCGAATTCCATGGCTTGGATCTTTGCTGCTCACAGCACCACCTTCATGAAGTCCCTCAAATGTCGCACCCCGAGCCACAGTCTCCGGAGTTATGCTTCTGCGGTCTCGAGAGTGATCTCTAGACCCATGGTGAGAATGATGATGTGGCGAGTGTCCAGTGCCATGACGTTTTTCGTAGACAGCTTGTCTTATCGCACGTTCAGCAGATGATAGCAGATTCACAAATGCAGGCTCTTCCATCAGCCAATTTCGCATTCGTTTGTGTCGTCCATCATGACTGTATCTCAGGTGGCCGGGCGGGTTTGGTACTTTAGAGACGTCAAAAGCTATGTCGGCTGGTGGGTCCAAAGGCGGCAACTTGCTGCCGTGAGAATAAATGTCTAAAATTTGCCGGGGTCTGTGATGTCTCGACATCTTCTATTGTTGCGCGGGAGAGAAATTACAGCTACACACATCGCGAGGGAGGGACGTCACCGGTCTTTATCAGTTGCCTCTTGGAAGAGTTTGGACCGTGCCAAGTCAGATTCAGAGGGCTGAGAGATGTCGGGCCTTGGCACGGAAGCAACTCCTGGTGATGCGCTACTTCGGCTTGTGACTCGTTACGCAATATATCGCTCCCTCGTGAGCAACCCGGAGAGGCACCGACTGTCAAAACGCTCACTCCATCCTCTGTCCTCATGACGATTGCATACAACGTTCATGCCTGCTCGCAAGAAAAACTGTTTTACGAAAGTTAAAGAATTATGCTCAAACCTAGTTCCACTCGGACCTGCATCATGGAACGTCCCTGCACTGGTTCTGCTAAGTTATACGCCACCCTCCATCTACACTGTACGTACTACCGGTGACAAAGCTGGCCTCATCGCTCAGCAAGAAGACCACAACTCGTGCAACTTCCTCCGGATCTGCTTGTCGAGCAATTGGCATCCTCGCAGCATTCTCTTTCACCTCTTCTTCTCGACCCTTCTCTACATGCGCCATCATTGGCGTTCGAACATACCCAGGCGCTACACAATTGATGCGGATTCCCTTCGAGCCATAATCGAGTGCACAAACTTCCGTGAGTCCGACTACTCCAAATTTCGAGGCACTATATGCCGCTGATTTAGGAAGGCCTCGAACTCCAGCGAGAGAAGCTGCATTCACGATTGAGCTTCCGGGCTTCATCAGTTTGACTTCTTCTTTCATGCTATGCATGACACCGGTCAAGTTGATGCCAATTATTCGATCCCAGTCATCTTCGTCCTGATCTTCGAGCATATATTTGCCAAGATTTTGTCCAGCTATTCCCGCGAAGTTCGCTGCGCCGTCTAGTCTTCCGAACTTATCGATGGTCTCTTTTAGCCAGGCTCTGATGTCTTGAAAATTCCGTACATCGGCTTTGCATGACACGATATCTTCTGCCCCAATCTTCTTGGAAGCTGCGTCCATGTTCTCTTGAGACCAGTCTGCGATCGATATTTTCGCTCCTCGTGAGTGCAAGATCTTTGCTATCTCCAGGCCCATGCCAGAAGCCCCGCCAGTGATAGCAATGACCTTACCTTCGAATGAAGAAGACATGATGACTGCAAATGAGGTGGTCACCGTGATACAGAGACCTAGGAGCACCCATGAAGGGAGATAAGTACTTATACCTACCACTCACCTCCACCCTCAGCAATCTGCATCCATGGCTTTCGGCTATTTCGTGAACCCATGGCAGCTCTACCCCGCAGCATCACAATGGTGAGGTGGTAGTGAAGAAACGATTAGCAGTACCGTGTCCGTCTGCACCACGACGCTGTTGTGGCATAGAGGAATGAGCACCAAGTATTACGCAGCTGACATGCGCGTCGCACCGTCGCTGTTCTCCGAAGCAGCCAATGCGGTAGAAATATCAGCCGCTGTATATGCCATTGGCGAAGTTTCTGCACATTGCTTGAAGTCTGCGATTGTTGTCTGTGGTACACGATTGATATGTAATCGGCGCAGTAGATTGACAGATGGATGTAAGAGTCACAAACAGTCAGACGAGACCAGACGAATCATCTACGTCACAACCCCATGCATCCATGCACTCCGATCTAGGAACTCTGTCGCGTTTCCACCGACAACTTTCACGAAACTCCTCATCAACAAGGTCAATGTCCGCTCTAAGGCATGATTGTACGATCATGCGTTTCGCGGCGGACAGCAACACCATTTCCTTCCTTCCTGCGGCAATTCCACGCATCTGCCGGCCAGAACGCTGATATATCGAATCATTATGAAACTCTGGAAGTTCCCACGAATGCCACGCCAGCGGAGATCAAGAAGTCAGTCATAAACCACAAGCAAAAGGCGTGCAAGAGAAGGTTTTGATTGACTGATTATCCAATAGATCCTTCTACAAACTCTCCAAAGCCAACCACCCCGACCTCCACCCCAACGACAAAGCAAAATCACAACGTTTCGTAAAAGTCAGCGAAGCATACGCAACCCTTGGATCCGCAGAGAAGAGACAGAGATACGACCGGGACTTCTTCCGTCAACAAGCTCCATCAGGAGGAAGAGGGGGCGGATCAACACCTCACGGCTCCTACTCCTCTGCTCAAAGTGGCCCTGGAGGCCGACCGGCCTCAGGTCTAAGTCGACGAAGGACACAATTTAGAGGCCCACCGCCCTCGTTCTATAGAAGTGGAGGTTGGGGTGAACAAGGTGAAAAGAGACGGGAGAATGCTGAAAAGGCTTCACATACATTTGAAGCTAGAGGGGAAAGTGCGAGTGGACCAGCCGGACCTGGAATGGGACCTGGGGGCTTTGCGACAGGATTCGATAACGATGTGCCGCATTTTGATCGGGCCGGACATTATAGGACCCATGAGAATTTGGGGAGTATGAATGAGCGACGCCAAGCCAAAAGAACCAGGAAACAAGGTGCCAGCTTTTTAGAGAGAGAAAGTGGAGGCGGAGGCAGCACGCTGTTTAGCTTTTTCGTCGTGGGTGGAACGTTGCTTGGAGTCGTTGGACTTACTGGGATGGTATTTGGTGGGCCGACTAGAGGGAAGGGGAATGCTTCTCCTGCTAAAGCTGCTGAGAACGAAAGTTGAAACCAGACAATCAGATACAACAATGGACTAGACAAGGATATATGGTTCATGACGGGGCCTCTCATCGATCTAGACGGTAATCTAAACAATCACTCACATCGTCCATCTACATTCGTGACCTCACAGAACTCCAACAGCTGAATTTACCTGAGCTCAACGATAGGCTGGACCGGGAGATGCTGAGAAAGGACAGACTCAAAAGCCAGAAGATAATCTAGACGATCATACACGTTGTCAAGCTGCGCACCACGACCTCTCACAACTCCAATCAGGGGGACCACGTCTAGATGATTGCACTTGTGGTTTTGGGGGGCAGACGTTGTCGTTTCTAGAAGCATGAACATGTTGAAAGACGATAATATACATTTGGATCCACGGAATAACATGTAGGATTCTTATAATATATGGCGAGAATGAGAGCCAAGTCGATATTACAAGGGACAACGACGTGCGTGTGAGCGGCAAAAGGAAGAAAATCCAGTCACAAGCTGATTACCTACCTATCCGCTCAAAGGCATACATATATCTTATGCCACCTCGATTGCAAAACATTCGCAATATCCAACGTTGACCGATGAACTCGCCCTTGTATGGGGTCTCCTCTCTCGCTTCCTTTGATTTTGGCACACGAAATTGTTGTTATGCATCAAGATATACTCGTCTTCAAAATGCATATACAAGAATAATGCCTACTTCTATAAACCCCATCTCCTTCCTGTCTTCCTTCTCTCCTCATCCTAAACTTTATCTGTCCACAAGAGTCTGTGCTGCTCTTGGTTCTGTATTGATCGTCGTCTCTGCATGGCGTGGAAGCGCTTCCATATTTACGCCCGCTTCCTCGCCACTTCATGGTGTACTCCTCGCCGCTGTAGGAGAGCTCCTCGGCACATCTTTCCTACGAACGCGCCTAGCCCTCGAAGCCACAGTACTCGAAGCCAAAGTGCTCACCTTAAGATCTCCTCTCGGCCTCTCATTGCCGACCTCTCGAAAAGGATCAGGATCGTAACCAGAATCGTGACGATCGGGAGTCGTTACATTCACGTCTTCTGCTTGCCGCCCATTCTACGGCGCGGCTTCAGTCGGCGGAACTTCTTCCTTCGCGTCGACGAAGCCTTCATTCTCGGAAGAGCCTTCTTGTGGTGGTGTTGCGTTGCCGTCAGTCTCGGGTGCTGCTTCAGCCTGTTCGGCTTGTGCGGCGGCAGCAGCAGCTTCTTTCTCTGCCATTTGCTTGGCTCTTTGTTGTTGCCAGAGGAGGACTTCTTTTCTGGTCTGCTCTTCGCGCTGTTGTCGGACCCTTTCCACTTCCTCAACGCCGCCCGACTTCTTGAGCTTGCCTTCATCGACGAACTTGCCAAGTTCACGCTGAAACTCTCCACCTTTGCGGTTCTCGAGCTCCTTTTGTCGGTTTCTTTCGGCGCGCTCAATGGCTTCCAATCGCGATTCGTGGTTTGGCTGCAGAGCTCTGACTTCACCGAGGACACCATCCTTGGCTTTATGAGGATCAGCGCCTTGGTCTAGAGCCAGAGTTCGAGACGTCGATCGAACTCCTTGAGTGGTAGCACCGTTCGGGTTCTGCAAGTTCTGCTGTTTGGTTGCCTCCTCCACGAGCGCAAAAGTCTGGCTAGCCTTTTCAAGATCATCTTCGAGATCAGCAGCAAGCTCCTCTTGCATTGTGAGCAGGTCACGGTCATCGCAAACGACTTGCAATTCCTTCTCCCAGATCTTGGTCCACACCGGCTTCTCGCGTTTGAGGAACTCCTGCAGCTTCTTGAGGTCTGCAGTGGCGGTGCTGATGTCTTTGCTGACACTCTCAAGCTGTCTAGGCAGAGGACGCACGCCACGGCTGACGACATCCTTTCGGAGATCCTCAACGAGATCTTGGAGGTCGTCGACCTTATTGACGATCCGCTCACTATCATCAGAGAGAGTCTTCTTGCCGTTGTTGACATAGGTGCGGCCAGTATTTTCATCCATATCAGGGATAGTGCTGTCAGCAGCAGCCTTCTTGACGGTTGCAGCCTTGGACCGAATCGTGCTCATCGACGCTTGCATGTCCGAGACGAAGGAGTTGTAAGTCTGTCTTACAACAGCGAGATCGCGCCGAAGTCCTTGCACTTCCTTCAGTTGACCGGCAAGGTCCTTGTTACCACTACCACTAGTAACTCTTGTGGGTGAGATGACAGCAGGAGGAGGCGCTGCAGCAATACTGGCAAGCTCTTTCGCAGTGTCCTGCTGGCGATCCGAGACACGTTGTAGGGCAGTCTGCTGGTCGTCCACGCTGGATTTGATACCCTCCACGATTCGGCGCAAGCCGCCGATGCCATCATCGATGTGTCGTTTCACTTCATCGAGCGCTTCAATGTTCAATACCAAGACCGACCTTTCCTTAACATCGTTGAGGTCTTCAAGCTCATGCCTAACACCAGATACTGGATCTTGGATGTAAATTTCTGGCAGGTCGACACCATTGTTGTGAGTATTCCAGGCGAACTTTTCGATAAAAGCCAGCTGAAGCCGCGCAAGAGTCAAGTCACCACCATCCGGCAGGACGAATTTCTTGATTTTGCTCTTATACTGTAGGAAGAGCGTAAGCTCCTTGCCGAGCTGCGGCGATCCCTCGGGAACATATTGAGACACTGGCGGTGTGTAGTCACGACCTTGTCGTACAGAATCTCGAATGGACCGTTTGAGGGAAGTGCTAGTGGTCGGGACTTCGGGTGCGGCAAAAGAGCCTCCTGGGGTAAAAGGTTCGCCAATGGGGCCGTTCAACGTTGCACTCGGAGCTTCTTCACCTGAAGGCGCAAAGGGCATGCCCAATTTGTCCTCAGGCGTCTTGACAATTTCACTATCCAGATCCTCGTTCGCGACAGGCTTGCCTTGTGCTGCTGAATCGTCTTGCTGCGAGCTCTCCTCAGATATCCGTCTTACTTCAGTCTCGCGCGCAGGAGAAGCTTCGTAGCCAGCCCTCTGGTTGCGCGAGCGTGCCCGACTATGCAAGACACTACCTCGCGAGCGGACAGCGTTTAAAGACTCACGCACATCCCGACCTCTATTCGGTATGGGTGAATTCTGAGCTGGGGGTATAGCTGGAATGCCGTTCATCGTTCCTCCCAAATGTTTCGATATCTGGTAGGCCGAGAATCGTCTTGAAGCCCTTCTCTCCAAATCTCCTCCCCGTTGGAGCGCTGACAGTGCATCGTTCTGTTTCGGAGGTGGCTTCGGTGGTTCTGGCGAAGGCTGTTCTCTTTCCGCGTTATAGTTCGTAGGCATCGTGTCACTTTCCGGGTAGGGAGCTATTACTGGTATGCTCTGGAGGGTATCACTAGACATTGACGATCCCGAAGCTGTAGACATGGTGTCCGGTCTTCCCGAAGGATGGCTGACGCTGTTCTGCGGACTCAGAGCGTGTCTTTGAGGTGACGACCTCCCACCAGCAACGCTCGTCGTCCGTGGAGGCAGATCTGGTCCTCCCAGATCTCCACTTCCCTGTCTTTGCGCAAAGGATCTGCTGCTCGATTGTCGTGAGGGTAGATCCTCCAGCTGTTCTGTCAAGTTTGTCTGCACGCTCATGGTGCTCGCTGTCGATGCATGCCTAGGCGGTCTGCTGCTACTGCTCGACTCTCCTCCCTCTCGATTACTTCGCTGCCTCAACCTCTGCTGCTTCTTCTTCAAGCCATGCAGCAAATTTATTATTATATCTCTTATTCGTGGCAGATACTTTTCCAAACTTTGTTGACTCGCATCTTGGCTTAAGGTCTCCTCCAGTATAGATCGTAGGAGGTCTGGGACTGGACCAAGATCCCCAGTGTCGACACCAATGGCGTTGAATGCCCTACAAGCGATGTTGAACTCATAGCCCAAGCGCACGTATACGTCTGACACTTCTCCCTCAGTGGCGCGTCCAGTCGACCACATAGTTAGCGTTTCGAGCAACTGCTTGGTGGCCACAAGCAGATGCGTGACCGACTTCTCGATGGTCGACAGTTGCTGTTGCGGCTGCAGTGCATTTGGTCAGCGCATTGTCTCACACAACAATACCATACCATATTCTCACATTCTGTCTGCTCCTGCTGCCCGTCGAGCGAGTCGAGCCTCCACTGCCTCTTGAACCACTCGCAGCATCTTCAGGGCCTGCAGGCATGGTTGCAGTCGCTGGGTTGCCGTTCATCGTTGGTGTTGTGCAGCGCCGATGCGCTCAGTACAAAGGCGACGACCTTATCTGTGTACAGCGCAGTGCGTATGCGCGTGGATCGGTAGATGTGTCTGCTGCAGTGGCCGAATGCGCGTGGGCGATCGTCGACGGGGCACCTGACGGACTTTGTGACTTGACAGCGATGCCACAGCACAGCGATCCTCGAAGCTGGCCTGGTCGCCTGCGATGCTTGGGTCGGGCGGGCGAAACGGTGGACCGGCCTCACTATCCCACAGAACAACAGAAGGAGAAGAGGCCAGACATGTCAAAGAACGGTAGCAAAAGCAGAGGCAGTATTGGTTTCAGAGAGGCCTGCGTTCGACAACACACATACAACGGATCATACGCGCTGCATCGACTTCGGCTTGACCCTGCACCACGCCGAACGCAGACAGCACAGGACTTGCCTAGTCGAGATAGCCTTCTGCTGGCGAAACTTTGCCTCACGTGCATGCACACATCAACTAGCATACGCCTCGTCTACCTTAATCGTGCTTAAGCTGTCGTCCCTCTATCACATGTGCTTGTGAGAAGTATTGTGTGTTCTATTCTATGTGTGTGAATACGAATAAACCCTCGTATTCTTGTTTCTATCTTTTGCAGCCGACGCCGCTGCTACACAAGCCTTGACTTCGTGAAAGCGCACGGCAAGGACCGCGACCGCGAGTCGGCCATCAGACCAGCGCCAAATCAGTCCTAGTCGGGCCCAGCAGCTCCCAGTTCAACTGCTCGACCACCACCACCACCACCACGTCCTCGCCTTGCTTCCATATACACCTCCGCCCAGGCGACATCGTTCCCTTCCTCCTCCCCTTCTTTCTTAGCAAAGGCATTGGGAGCGCGGCGTTATTTTCGTGCTTCAGGCGACGCGGTAGCGAGGCTCTCGCGATCTCCGCTCCCCAGCGAGCGAGAGCCAGCTTGTTCGGCGGCAGTCCGAGACACTCCATCCCAGAACACACCTCAACCACCACCGCAGTTCGACTCCGCCTCTCGCCCGCCCGCCGTTCGATCGTTGAGACGCTGCCACCATGGCTGCGACCATGAACGGCGGAGACCCTGTCAAGCCTGCCGCCAACCCACCTGCGGCCTCAAAACAGCAATTGAAGAGCACCGCACCCAGTGCGAGAGCTCTCGACGGCGCACGCAAGCAGGCACCCAGTCCTGTGGATGGACAGAACAAGTAAGCTATTCCT
Source organism: Pseudocercospora pini-densiflorae CBS 125139 (assembly GCA_000504365.2). Lineage (NCBI taxonomy): Eukaryota > Fungi > Ascomycota > Dothideomycetes > Mycosphaerellales > Mycosphaerellaceae > Pseudocercospora > Pseudocercospora pini-densiflorae. Next base: position 5,334 of record KZ107729.1, on the reverse strand, counting down.
ACACACATCAATACTACTGCCACCCTGTACACACCATCGTTGTCGCCGCACGTGCGCTCCTACTCTCTCACCCTCACCCATGCATGTGCCTCAGGCACTTCGACTTTCACAACAGTGTTCCTCTCGAAAAGAGACACGATCACATCAAGTCCCAAAAACTGACATGAGATTGCAACAGAAAGCCTCAAAATGCCTGGTCGAAAGGCGCACCTGCGATTGGCAACCGCACTCCCTCCGCCGTGAATGGCGCCCAGAAGCCTCCACCTCCCGCTCCGACAGTATCGCAAGCGAAGAGCTCTGTAGATCCGAATGCGGACAAGCACGCACATGATCGTGCCTTATTCCTCTTCTCGCAATTCGTGGTACGTACACAATCAGCATCAAGGTGTGATAGTCTGGAGCAATAGTCCTCTTTCACACGCACTGATGGAAGTGGTTCTGAAGACATCTTCACTGACACAATTCAGGGCAAGGATGTGACACTCACGCTGAAAAGCGGCGAGCAATTCACTGGCGTGTTCAGTGGTGCGGCACTCGACGGCCCAAAGCCACAGTATCTCCTGAAAATGGCGAGACGAACACGGCTACCGAACAGCCAGCAATCGAATGGCGACGTCCACATTCAACACGAATACACTGGTGAAGGCGATGATCACGCGATGAGTTTCGACCTTGATGCAGAAATCAGCGTCAAGGATGTCGTTGTCGCGACTGCTGTGGCTCCACAACAGAACGGTATGAGAAAGTAAACAGCCAGATCGTAAGCTTCTTACTGACTCGTTTTCAGGCTCTGCTGGATCGTTCATGACCGATGCACAAATATCTGCAAGAGCTTATCGCGAGCGTGAACTGCAGAAATGGGAGCCAGGTCCAGACACCGATGTAGACCTCTCGCTCGAGGCCAGCGGCAATCGTGGTGACACCGAGTGGGATCAATTCGCCGCCAACGAGAGAATGTACGGTGTCTCGTCTTCTTACGACGAAGACATCTACACAACATCCATCGACCGAAACAATCCCGAGTACAAGCGACAGGTTGCAAAGGCAGAGCGTATTGCTCGTGAGATTGAGAACTCGGCTCCAGCAAATGCGCACGTCGCAGAAGAACGGCGGCAAGACGCTCTTCGCGGTGATGATGCTGGTGATGAGGAAGAGAAGTACTCGGGAGTGGCACGAGACCTACCTAAAAGGGCACCTGGTGCATACGTGCCACCATCGCAGCGCCCAATCACTGGTTCTCCTTCTGTCCCTGGTGCACCTTTTGATCCAGCTATCATATCCAGCCAGATCAAGGCCGCGCCTGCACCGGCACCAGCCAAGCCCGCGACAGAACAGCCGAAACCTGCTGAGAATGCTGCTCCGGCAGCGGCAGAGACATCCAAGGCAACCCCGGCTGTCACTACCTCGACCGAGCCTCCAAAGAAGAAGGAGAGCACTACAGAGGACCGTGTACGAGACACAGCCGATGCGTTCAAGCAATTCGCAAACAACGAGAAGTTGCGACTCCGTGCCGCTCAGGAACAAAAGCGTGTCAACCAGCGCCAGGAGAAGAATGTCAAATTGAACGACCTCAAGAAGTTTGCTGAGAACTTCAAGCTGAAAAGTCGGGTGCCGGATGACTTGGTACCTATCCTTGCCAAAGACAGGGAGAAGCAGCTTGAGATCCAAAAGAAGGCAGACCAAGCTGCCAAAGAAGAAGAGACAAGAGCGAAGGACAGAGATTCTGAGAAAGCTAACAGTGTCACGGCATCTCCAGCTCCATCTAGCAGCGTTTCGCAGGCAGCACCAACGCCATCGACTGATTCAAGAGCACCATTCAACCAGCAGAACCGGGCTCGCGTGGGCCAACAGGGTCGACAGCAAGTTCCGGCCGGACAATCTCCAGCAGGCATTCCTCTCAGTCAACGCCTTCGCAACAATCAAATGCAGTTTAACAACGGCAGACCTGTTGTCCAGCCGCTACCTGCAGAGTTGCGTATTCCTTCAGGACCACCACAGCCCATGGGCGCTGACATGCCGATGAGCCCAAATTCTGCTACTAGGCTCAATGTCAATGCCAAGTCCTTCGAGTTCCGTCCAGGCGCGTCAGCCTTCACCCCTACAGGCACCTCACCAAGCCCACAGCGTAAGGACACGGAGGAAGTAGTGTCTTTCTTCAGCAAGGGCAAGAAGAGAGAGACCAAGTCACCGACTGGTTTTGTCGATGCCGTCAAACGCATGGCAGACGCTGACTACCCTGAACATCTCAAGGGGGCTCTTACCAAGAATGGTGGCGTTCCACAAGCCTTCAGCACTCAACCGACGTGGTCGCAACCCAAAGAAAGGGAGAATACGGGCCACGAGACTGCTTATCCAAAGGCGCAAGCACCGAGCTCTGGGCCTTCGCCGATGCATACACCCAACCCCGGTCAGATGCCTCATGCGCATCAACTGCCAGCTCATATGCAGGGCCCACCAACAATGCCCGGGCCTAATCAGCGCCAGCCATTTTACGGACAGCCTCAGCACGGCCACGGACACGCTCCGTCCTTCGATCCACGCTTGCAGCAGCAATTCGGACCTAACGGATCAGTACAGAATTCGCCTCGTGTGCAGCAGGTTCCGGCTGTGCCTTTCAATGGTCAGATGCCTCCAATGCAGATGCAGCAATTCCCTGGCCAGCCTATGCCACAGTATGGCATGTCTCCATCGATGCAGTATCGACAGATGGCTCCTCAAGGCACGCCAATGATGATGCCAGGCGGTCCGCAACCACAAATGATGCCAATGCGACCCGGCTTTGGTGGACCACAGTTCAATCCACAAATGGGTGGCGGCCACATGATGGTACAGAATCCGTCGCAAGGCTACCAGAATGGACCTATGCCGCAGGGCTATGGTGGGTCGCCAATGCCACCTAATGCACAGCCTCACATGCCGCACATGCAGCCACACGGCAGCTTTTCCGGAAGTCCACGGCCTCACATGATGTCGCATCAAGGCTCTCACCAAGGTATGCAAGCGAATCGCCTGTGACGATGGCATTCAATACTTACAAATCGCAGGCTTCCAACCAGGCATGCCAATGCAACCACACTTTGCTCACTCTCCAGGGCAATACCCGCCCCACATGCAGCACCGCGCAATGAGCAGCGGATATCCTCAAATGACGCCGAGACAGCAGGCAGCTGTTCCCCACCAACCTAGCCCAGGAATGGGCGTTGCGCAAGGCGATGAGGGCAAATGAGCCACTCGAACATTCTTTTAAAACCTACCTGGACATTGGGAGCAGCAAATCTTCCGGGCATGATAATACTTTCATTTGATCGAGATGGACGTATACTCCCGCATCTATGGACCATATGGTCGCCAAAGTGCGGCTTGGCGAGCGACATGAGCTGCGAAGTGCTAAGGCACCACATGGACAGCGTACCGGCTGCTGAATATCGCCATCTTGGGTGAATATGTCTACGCAGGACTTCTCTGCGTCTGGATCAAAGTACCGCCTACGCATGATTTACGCGGGGACCAGCCCCCATGGCTGTCGTCACTCTCATCGCATCGCAACGCGCGTGTCTGCAGACCTCTTGGAGCACTATAAGTAAAGAGGCATTGCGGCCAGGCTACGCCCGAGCTCTCCCCGCCGTCCGTCACTCAATCCTCGGGCTGTCTAGAACTCAATGTGCTGCAATGATGCTAGCAAAGGACGTAGTAGGCATTCGGAAATCTGCCCAGGGCCGCAGGAAATCTGGCATGTGACAGAAATGGTAGGGGAGAAAGGTCAAAAACAGATTGAGTCAGCGAGAGAAGTGGCTTCAAAGCTTCAGTTGGAAGAGAAAGTAGAGGTGTAGACAGAAAATGCAAAAACAAGTTGAAAATTGGCACTATTCACATCTATTCCGTCATGGCACAGAGACAATGTCAAGCTATTCATCTATCGCACCATCATGTGTGTGTGTACATTGCAGCCATGAATGCTCGCTGCTTCGATCATATTCCTCATTTCCCGCACATTCGCTCGCCAGAACAACCACTGTCCGGACATTTCTCTCTCACTCTCTGGTACCTCCTCGTCTCTTCAACCAGTCCCCGTAAACCTCAAGACAAAATTCACAACCACAGCCCCCAATAACGCCACAGCCAAAACTGTTGGTCCAAATCTATCATCGAAACCTCCTTGTCCTCGCATACGAATCGATTTCGCTCGCCAATGGAATGTTACTAAGGCGTAGAGCATTGCTGCTATGGCTACGAGGGTGAAGAGGATTGCGGAGATTTGGCCGACCTGAGGAATCGAGCGTTAGCGAGATCGAGCGAAGCGAGAAAAGACGAGTGAGCAAGAAAAATTTAAAAGACATCTGATAGGGCCTCTGGGGAAGGGGGAATTCTACGTACTGTATCACCAAAGTTTAACAATCCCATTGCTAGACCTCCGAGAATTACGGTGAAGTTTAGCCATGAGAGGAAGGTACGTTCGTTTGCGAAGAAGACTTTTGGTTCGATGCGGGTTGGGAGGGCGATGCGTTTGCCTGTGGAAGGAGGGTTGGTGTTAGCATATTGTTCTGTTTCTGGTTTGGAGTCGGAGTCTGAGTCTCCTAGGTTTTTGTGGTAGGGTGTTTGTGGGTTTTTATTGTTGATGTGTTCAATAATGCTTTTGAGACCTATGCCGGAATTGAGATTCGGAGAGGGAGATTCAGTGCGGTGGACTTGCACTGGTGGTGGTGAAGGAGGATGAGGGGGATTGAAGGGCCAGTAGGAGTGGTGAATGTTTATCTGGCCGTTGGTGTGAAGATCGATGCGTCCTCCGACGTTCGAGTCGCCCTCGTGCTTGAATCGCATGCTCGGAGTTGTGTGTTCAGGACTTACCGGGAGCAGTCTGAAGGAGTGGTTGAGAAGACATGTTGGCGGAGTGTGTTTGGGTGTTTGTGTCGAATGTTTGTGCACAAGTCCTTCGCTCGTGCTTGTGTGGCCAAGATGTTCCTTATTCGTGGTACAATCGTAAGGTGGTGGTCTCTGAGCTCCGCAGCCTTGTGCCGGGGATGTCAATGGCAGTGGCAGAGCTTGATTTCTGTGCTTCTTCGGAAGTCGTGAAGAAGCTCGGTGGGCTCAGCTGACCCGACCGCGCTAAAAGCGGGAGCGACCGCGCTAAAGCTCACCTAACCGCGCTAATTAAAAGTTGACTACGCTTTCTACCCTAACTCTTATATATATACCCTACTACCCTACTACCCTACTACGCCTATTCGAAGTATACTATACTTTTATTCGAATTAGTCTAGAGTCTTATTCGAATTAACCTTAAAATAGCTTTAGTAAATACTAGCTCTAGTATCGAAGGCTACTATAATATAGCTA